>KN886802.1:50947-64602 GCA_000934455.1 Apostichopus parvimensis
CGTCTATGCAATGTCCCTTCTACGCTTCCGTATTTTTGCATTTGTACGAGTTTGTTTGTGTTTGTTCACCTTGTCCTTTATACGCTTCTACAGTCATAAATGAAAAGAATACGGAAGCGTAGAAAAGACATTGCATTGACGTGTTACCGACTTGACAAAACGACAATTATCTGCACATTGACGAGATAACGAGAAGGTAACGTGACAAATTTCAGGAAATTGACGTTTTGACGAGATAACGGATCGCGTCAAAACGTCAATTTTCTGAATTTCGTCACGTTACCATCTCGTCAACTCGTCAATTTGCAGATAATTGTCGTTTTGTCAAGTCGGTAACTCGTCAATGCAATGTCTATTCTACGCTTCCGTACGCTACCATACTTTTGATGCACACTCTATTAATAGCAACAATCGCTCTCAATCATGTAGCTACAGTATTCCTCAGTGCCTCACATCGTTGAAAACGCGGCTGAAAGTCCACTTTACTGTGGTGCCATCCATGATTCGTGGTAGGCTCTGATCCTTGAACAGTTGCACGCGAGAAAAACAGTATTACAAACGCCTTGGCCAAGACTACTGACATAGAACACTTTAATCGTTGTCGGTGATAACTTTGGAAAGCAATACAATCCTTAACTCTCCACAGTTACGTTTTGGTAAGCATATTTTGGCATTAAACTTTTAGTTTTAAGGCTAGGCGTAGACATCCAGAGTAGGCATGGAAGGTAGGCTAGTGTGTATGCAGCCAACCGTGACCTTCCAACTTCAAGGTACGGAAGCGTAGAATACATTGCATTGACGAGTTACCGACTTGACAAAACGACACTCACTCACTCAGTCTCATGACTGTGAAGTCGTCGGGGAGACATGATGGTTGAAGCTGACATCGTCCTCCATGCAGATCTGTTAGCAGCTGTGGCGAGCAGGTCTGGCATGTCCAAGCCGGTCCAGTCCTTCACGTTGTCGGACCAGTTTCTCCTCTGGCGTCCTCGTCTGCGACCACCCTCCACAGTGCCCAGGAGTATTACCTTGGAGAGGCTGTCATGCCTTGTGACGTGGCCAAACCACGCCAGTTTCCGGCGTTTAACTGTTGACAAGAGTGGTTCATATGGGCCCACCAGGTCTCCGACCATTTCTCGAACATAGTCGTTGGTCTTACGGTCGGTGTATAAGATGCGGAGCAGTTTTCTCAGGCATTTGGTCTCGAAAGCCTGGATTCGCCTCTCGCTTCCAGCCAGAAGTGTCCATGTCTCGCAACCGTAGAGTAAGATCGAAACGACAAGTGACTTGTAGAGCCTGAATTTACAAAACGACGATTATCTGCAAATTGACGAGTTGACGAGATGTTCACGTGACAAAATTAAGAAAATGGCCTAATGGCGAGATAACGGATCTCGTCAATGCATCAATTTTCTGCAAATTGACGAGTTGCACAGTTACTACCATATTGACAAATTTACTACTGGAAGGATGCTTGCGTGACTGAGCCTTATAATCTGACACTATTCTACTGTGCGGGAAGCTGCTTACATTTTAGGTATAAGGGGAGGGGGTGTCCCCCTCCCCTTTTGAATTTTTTTGGAATCCTGGTGATGCCTACATGTAAAATGGTGGCACTTAGAAAGGCCTTTGTCACCCAACATTTTCTGAGAAATATGCATTTTTTTGTGTGTAACATCAATAAATTGAATAGTAGGTGATAATTCATTCTTTCCCGTGGCATGAAAATGTTCGCTGCTCGCCCCAATGAAAAGAAATATAGGCTAATTTGAGGCTCAAATGATGCTGTAAAGGAGGTTTTATACTCTATTATGCTAAATAGAAAGTCAAAATTTGATGCAATTTTTTTTATGTATACTTGACAATTACAATGTGGGTTTTTCGGACGCTTGCGCGGGTCAGCGGGTTTGGGTGTTAGAATGCGGGTCCAACCCGCGAAATGCGGGTCAGTTGGGAGCTCTGAATTACTTTGTGAAAGACTCAATAGAGGGTGTCTTTATTTTAATGTTTCGTAGTAAAAGAACAAACCTAGAACATCAGTTGATATTTTCACCTTCCATATGTATTTGAATAATGATATTTTCACCTTCCATGTGTTTTTGAATAATGATATATTTAATAATCAGTATGACATATTACTGGTATTCCACGTAATTATTACTGATTCCGATTATGTTCCGATTATGCAATAATCGACCCGACACCGATTCCGATTATCGTTTGAACACTAGATACAGCACCTGAATAGTCAAATGCATGTATGTATCGATTGACATTCATGTTACAGTATTATTGTCTTTTATGAAAGTTATAAACTATGAGTTGAAACTGTATTGACAATGAACTTGAAACTGTTTTTCGTTAGGCTTATTCATTTATTCACCCAACCTTTTGTTTTTCATTTTATTCATGTTTTTCTCCTCCTGTTTTTAATCTTTTACAGACAAGATGGAAAGCAAGAATACCCTGGCCTGTCCTGTTGAGGAGGACTCGAAGATGGTAAAAAAAAAAAATTTGAATTTCACCCAAAAACCCAAAAAGTGTGCCTCAGTATTCAACAGTTTTTTTTCCAAGTTGCATACATGTTATTATATTTGATGCTTTTACTTGAAAAAGAAATAAGATGTCTTGGTTGAACATCAAACTCTTTGTATATGGCTTCGGTGTGTAAGGCTGCCTTTACTAAGGAAAGCAAGAACCTGTTCTAGATTTGGTGCCTGGTGGAGGTGAAATAGTTGTATGACTTGAGCATCATCAATGTTGGTCAGAGTTTTAAGTTTATGGTTGATCTTAATAAACTGTTTGAAAGTGTCCATGATTGAACTGCCACTTGTATTACTTTAAGTTCATACTTGGTATCACGATGTGTACCTCTATCTGATTACAGGGGCAAAGGGGGGGGGGTGGGGGCAAAGTCCTAAAATTTCTCTACATGCAGAAATTGTTTAGAGTTTTTTGCCATGTGTGGTCAGTAGAGCACAAAGTGGCAGGACAACTTAGTCTAATGCTCAGACCATAAGGTCATGCAAGGGTTTTTCTGTTGTCTATACCAAGTTCAAAAAGCATGTTTTGCTTGAGTTATCGGAGTTTATACAAACAAGTGATTAACATTTACATCTAGGCCTTATGCTGAGGAGGTGACATTTGCACTAATTTATATATTGTAAAAGGTTGCCAGAGATTTAAGTGTACAATTTACATATTTATTAGGGGGCGTGGCTTAAGTTGATTTTCACTAAAATAGCTTGAAAACATGGTAACTGAACAACGACAAGTTGGATTGAAGTCATACTTGGTACATTTATGCGCCATAGTGGGTAGAAGAGCCCTATTGATTTTGGTGCTCATCTCAAGAATATTAATGAGGTCACAGGGTCAAATGTAAACATTTTCAGAATTTGTGTGAAGGTGTTGGTAAATAGCAGGTACATGATAATGAATGTTCAATGTGATATTAGGAACATTTATTAGGGGGCAGGGCTTGAGCTGATTTTTGCTAAATATAGCTTGTAAACATGGTAAGTTAACATATTTAGTAGGTAGGTCTACAGTCAGTGAAAGAACCTTGCTGATCAATTTAATCAACAATGACGAAAGCTTGGGATTATAATCTCAATTGGCAAGGAACCACAATAAGCCCAAGTGCTGGCTTTCTGGTTTTCAAATAAAATATCTTCAAAACCAGAATACCCGCCTCAAATTTCACAATTTTTTGGGCAAGGCCACTTTGGCCTTGAATGGGGCAAAATTTTAAAGGGCACCAAGGCCATGAGGTAAGGCACCAAGGCCAACTTGCATCTTAACGAAGGGCAACAAGGCCATTAAGAATAAACATCATGGAACAATTTCTGTCCCAGGTCCTGGCAGCTGTTTTAATGAAGCAGAACAACAGTAGAAGGTGGTCTCTCTCACTTTGCTTTCCTTTTTTCAATAGAATAATTTAAACCCTACTCTTATTCGAATCCTTCCTCACCCTTAGCAAAATCAACCATCACTATGGTATTACTCAACTCGTAAATTTATGGACAGACTCTGATTATGGGGGTATCTCATGTAAACTGTAAACCCTTATCAGTTTACTGGAGTAGTCCTCAATCCATGCCAACACTACGTGAACAGAATAATATTCAACCAAAAATGCCTTTTTGAGTTTGATGGGTTGTTTATATGGGTGGTTAGGCTTATAGGGTTAATGCTGAAAATGTAACTTAAAACAGCAAGTTCTTTTAAACTTGTTTATTGATGCTGAAAAATTATTCAAAAAAAATCAATTAAGTCCAATTGACGCGCTATGTGCGTGTGATAAAAGAGCATGTGATGTACGTTTCCGGTTATTTTACCGTTCTTTTTTTTTGTGGGGAAATTTGATTTACACACGAAACACTCCCTGCAGTGTAGGAATTAAGACTTGGCTTTGGGGGCTATTTTGGAGAATGAAAAGTTAAAAACGCCCCTCTTAATGTATATACGAGGGCTTTTTTAAGGTTTAGGGGGACTATGTTCCAAAGTTCAATATGCTGTTTACGGAAATGGTTGTAAGCATTCAATAGGATAAAGTAAGCACAATTACCCTCTTCCTAGTGCTGCGACCATAAAGCAACTTGCGATCGTTTAGCAAATAATGTCAAGCCACCGAATATATGACGAAAAACCAATAACCCATCAACTGAAATAGAAAACACAGGTTTTCTTCCCGCTGAAGGTGCCCTTTCCTTAAATTTTGTAGTTTTTCGTGTGTGGATAAAATCACTCACCACCAAATATGAAACCATTATACCGCTGAAAAGTAATCAAAGACCTATGAATCGCCACAGCAACGGTGTACGTAAAATACAGCATTCCCTCTTTAAGACATATAACCAGGGAGCACACTTTTGCCGAAAAATTGGGTGTTTCTGCTATTTTTGTCTCGCTCACATTTTTGAAGACTATGTAGCAACTGGAAATTGTAAGGGCTAACTTCCAAAATTACACACAGCCCCACCAGGGGATCACAAACATACCATTTTGTACAGGGGGTATAGGGAAAATAGACCTTATATTGTAATTAGTTGCATTTCTTTATCAAATACTGTATTTCAGCATCTTTGATATTAAAATGTTGCCCTATTTTTTATCTTTCATCTGATTATACTTTTATTGCATTCCATTGCAAATATTTATCGCAGTGATTTTTTAAGAAAACCAAGTTTATACTGAATTTGCATCTAGCACAGATTTGCATCTGGCAAAACTGTCCTGTTATTGCTGAGGACCACCAGTGTATCACAGCCAAGTACATTTCACTAGCTGATGACGTTTTTAACCAAACTAGCTTGAAGAATTGCAGAATTAAAATGGTATATCAATAATTGTACATTGCAAAATAATTACATATGCACTGTGCATTACAAAACTTGATTTTATCCTGTTATTGCTAAGGACTACCAGTGTATCAAAGCCAGGTACATTTCACTAGCCGATGACGTTTTTAACCAAGCTTGAAGAATTGCAGAATAAAAATGGTATATCAATAATTGTACATTGCAAAATAATTACATATGCAATGTGCATGACAAAACTTGATTTTATCAAAGATATTTAACTTTCTAAATAATTATCCCTATACATTATTGTGTGTGTAGCAGTTGTGCTATGTTAGCTGAAGGCTGAACATTACTGGCTAGCATAAATGCAATAACTTACAGTATGTATGTAGGCAGCAGGCACGGATCCAGGATTTTTAGAAAGAAAGGAAGGGGGAGTGGTCTGAATGACAAGGCGAAGCTGTGAGTAAAATCGTACGGGGGTATAGATGCTCTAAGATGTACTTGATCTGCAGGCAAGCTGGATCTATGATTCTATGAAAGGAGGTCAAATATATCAACTTGTGATCACCCTCCTAGAGAGTGGTGTGAGGGGAGGGGGTGACCCCCTCCCCATTTGAGAATATTTTGAATAATTAAGGGTGCTTATATGCAATCTGGTGCTAGGGACTAGGCTATGTTTTGAAACTTTTGCAGTAAATTTTTGTTCAAGATTATTTTTTATTTTGTGGTTTAGTCTAATATTTTTTAATTGAGGCAAATAAAAAAGTTGAGAATGTTTGAAATAATTAAGGATCCTTAGGCTTGATGGTATGAAGTGTATCTGTTGATTATCCTTTATGAGAGAACAAAAAGATTTTTTCCGCTTGATTAGTTCAGACGGTCCCTCCACATTTTTGACTGGGGGTCACTGGCGTAGTCAGTGGGTGGCCAAAGCTTCTCCCAATTAAAAGACAAAAAAATTATTTGTCCACAATAAAGGATTTTGTTTAGATTCAACTTGCGAGACCTACTGAAAGGGGGGCAAAATATATCATCTTGTGGGGAGAGGTCTGAGGGGAGGGGCAGTCCCCCTCCCCATTTGAGAAAATTTAAATAATTAACGCCTTGACAGTGTAGGAATATGTCAGGCTAGCCTAATTAATGTTTCTGGGCATGACGTTACTAAGTTGTATAATAGCTAGGGACTTCGTGTGACATTGGCGCAAGGCGTACATGGAATGCACCCTGCATGAGGCTACATGTTTATCTGTGTGAGCAAGAGCCATAAAACTACATGGATTGTAGCTTGCTCATGAGAATAGTCGACCATTAGGAGATGTGTGGGTGTGGGTAAGCTATGATAGGATGAGGGTATGAACTGGACTGTAATCCAATTTTATTTTACATTTATTTATTTTGTTTCAGTTTCTTGTTCACTGATTTTAGTTTTTCTTGTTACAATATCTTATCTGATCATGTTAACCAAGATGTGTTTATGTTACCCTCAAGATTTACACAAAGTTGGATGTGCCTTATAAAATTCCTATTTTGTGGCATTCTTAATTCTACTTTACATGGACATATATTTTTTTACTTCACATTGTACACTGCAAGTACAAGCCTATATAGACTTATCAGTGGCTATGGAGTATGTGAGTGTGTGACATAGTCGGCTCAGTCACAGGGGCATGTTCCCAATCTTCCAGTAGCCCTCATTAAACTTAATGGATTGAACATTTTAAATATTGAAGCTAATTCATTCCAAATTCAATTTAAAACAAATATAACACTATGTAGTTCTTTTAAAATGTTAATGACGAAGACATTTCTTAAAGTGGGAAGGAGACACTGCTTTCCACATTCAATAATTGTACTGTATCCTCTTGAAATTGTATTACATTTCTGCTTAATATCTGTTTGGCTTTGACTACAGTTAGGCCTCATAGATTCATAAGTACCATTCTTTTTAGGAATACAAATTTCAACCAAAACCAGTGCAGCCAGAACTGTAGTAAAGGAGTAACAAATTATAGGTACTGTGTGATATGCCAAAAGAAGGAGAAACATAAAAATCTTTAAAACATCTCAGAGACTTTATTAATTTCTTTGAACAATGCAATTGCAGTATATATGTGAAGATGAAGTTGCAGGCAGAATTAGGCCAAATATGTGTGAGGACTTTATTGAAAAGTATCATCCCAAGTGGCATGGTCACTGTCGGAAAGGGTATACAAACAAAAGACGCAAGCTAGTTAAGGAGCAACTCAGTGGGATCCAGACACCAAACAGCCAAAGAAATACTAGGGCAAACAAAACAAAATCAAATTTGAGGATTTCCTGCATCGTATGCTCCAAAGTGTATGATAAAAAAGGTGTTAAGCCGAAATGCTTAGTCATGACAACCAACAGGGCAGGTCTTTGTTGAACAAAGAGAAATATCTAAATGATGTCAATATGTTAGACAAAATAGAACATCATCCTGGTAAAGCCATTGACATGGTGGCGAAAGATGTGTGTTATCACAAACGTTGCATGGACAAGTGCATGAACAAACAAGGTAAAAAAAGTGGTTCGGGAGCTATCACAAACTACTTCACCTGTACTCCCAAACCCCCCCCCCCCCCCAGTACACTCTGTACTTAATAGGAGTAAAACCAAAAAACAGGTTGAAGCAATTCAGTACGTTGCAAAAACTTTTTAGAAGAGACCTCATAACAGCAAAGAAGAATTCAAATGATCAGATAGATCTGGGTAATGCAGGTTTAGAATTATCTCAAGCCTCTGCATGTCAAATAATCCCAGATACCATGCTACAATTTACAAACACTTGCTCTCTGACAGACCAAATTCAGACAACTCTTATCACCTTAAGAGAAAGAGTCTTGGTTTAGCTCAGCAAATCATGTTTGCAAAAAAAAACATGTATTTGCGACACAACTTAGCGAATAAACAGATGGCTAGGTTAGATTTCCATGTTGACTTAGTGTGAAGTTAGGCTACCATGTGGTCGGAGATTTGTGGGGATTTTAGGTTATTGTCGTAATTTGCCAGTGACTGTGCGGGAAGTTTCCGGTGATCGTGCGCGACCCTCCCGCACTGCTTCAAATTTTATGTTGGATTGTGAGAACTCTGCGCGATTCCCGCTGCTACTGCAAACCCTAGTTAAAGCTAAAGCAAAAACATGTCACAATTAAATTTTACACAGACGACTAATATTACGAGGGTGATTTTCTTATATTTCTCATTTCTTTTTCGCCCTTGTGCTTTAGGAGGGCATTTTTAGTAATTGCGAGGGCGAATCGCCAGTCGCCCCCGCTTACTTCTGACACTGACTCCCTGTCCGGCTGCCACCGTGTGCCATTATTATCACTGACATATAATATTATGTTGATCTCAAAAAGGGCACGGCGGCCATCGAAGAAAATGGGCAGGCATTTTTGGCCGTAAAAACGTCAGATTTCCTATAGGCACCAAGGCCGTGAAATTTGAGGCCTGAGAATAACTACAAAGAAAGTTCACAAACTTTTTACCAACACTCATATTTTTTCCCTCCAGTTTTTGATATGATATAAGCTGCCTTGCATCATCCTTTACAGTGAGGATCATCATGATGTCATTGTTTACTTTGTATTCTCATTGCAGTCGAAGGAAGAATCATCAAAGCCAATGGATGATCAAAGTGAACTTGTTGTTGAGGATTGCAAACCACTCGCACCTTTTGAACTGAGTGTCACTAAAGGGAGTACAGATGATGCCAAGTTTTCTAAGGATATCAATAGTGACAATCAAGGTACATTCTTTACCTCATATTCTACGTATGGTTGGAGTATAAGGTGTCATTGTTTTCTTTCTTTTAGATATCCAACATGTAGCATGCACCCAACTATCAATTATGATTGAATATTTTGATAGAGTATACCTAACATGTTTTTATGTGAGTAAGCCATCAAAAACTTAGCTCTTATTCTGTCCAGTACCTTCATAACTGTTGCACTTCCATTTATTGGTTGTAGACATGTACCACTTGTGATTGATTGTAGGTACATGTACCACTTCATGCTGGGTGATTGGTTGTAGACATGTACCACTTCATGCTGGGTGATTGGTTGTAGACATGTACCACTTCATGCTGGGTGATTGGTTGTAGACAAACATGTACCACTTCATGCTGGGTGATTGGTTGTAGACATGTACCACTTCATGCTGGGTGATTGGTTGTAGACAAACATGTACCACTTCATGCTGGGTGATTGGTTGTAGACATGTACCACTCTATGCTTTGTGATTGGTTGTAGACATGTACCATTTCATGCTGGACAACTGTCACAAACCTTGGAGAAAGCACCCCACACCATCCTTCATTCATACTAGACGTACGTATTAGATTAACATGTTTGCCCGTGGATGAATGCCGTAATCGGTACACAAAAAGAAATTGGGGGTTCCCCAGTATTCCATGATATTGGAATAGGGCAACCCTTCAAAAGTTCACAATGAAAAGTTTTCAACTATCAACAAGTCACCATGTGTTTGCCATGACGTGTTTTAAATAGCAGTTGGGGTAATAATCGGTCTAACGTTATTACCGCACACGTGCAACCTCACTTTAGTTACTTAGTTGAAATTGAATGGTTGTTGGTGGTCAAAACAATCCTAAACCCTCCCCAGTTGCTGTTTGGTGAAAACATTGTGATCAATCACAGTCTAAACTGTCAAATATTGTCAACCTGTTATTTTCCTGTGTAGATTTTAAGAGCTAGTTGAGAGAGGTGGTTATTAAAATGGCACCTAAAATTATGAGAGTTGATTCTCATCTCTGTAAAGTTTTAACTTGTGGATGTGGAAGACTTTGTAAATTCTCCCAATAGATGCCAAGTGTTGTGTTGGATAGAACATTGTGCAAGTTCATCGAAAGACTATCTGTCATTCACCCTATGGTTTCCAAAAAATGTAATGTGAATATAAACAAACGTGTTGAATCCCTTATTACTTTCAGTGATCGGCAAGTGTTACTCTGCACCCTCTAAGTTCTGCACTCTGATTGGTTAATTAACTGGGGTACGAATGGTGGGGTATCCATTTACCCTAATTAATAAAGTTGCTAATTATACTGGTTTTTTGATGGGTGTGTATAAATTTAAATTTTTACTGATGAATCTTAACACTGACAGTGGTTACAAATCTCACAACTTACACATAGCAATAAACAGTGTCTATCAGACCATAATGCTTGAACACATGAAGACCATAACATTGCAAATTTAGGGAGCATGCTAAAGTAAAATTCTATCATACTGTCTAATGAGTGGATTTCTCAATGCTCCTCGTGGTCCTGCCACTACATATCTCAATCGAGGTATAAATTTACAAATTTATTTTTCAAGGATATACTTCTAACAGTATAATACACTTAAAGAAAAGACTTGGATGTTCATCAATGCATACCGCACATGATGTATGTTAAAACTTTAAAAGAATACAACGTGCACAGAAATACTGTTGTGGTGTATTTAAAATAGACACAGCCCTTTGCTCGAGATGACACAGCACCTGTAAAGTCACTGCATGTATGTATTAATTGACATCCTTGTTACAGTATGAAATTGTCTTTTAGTTAAGTTATAAACTGCGAGTTGGAAGTGCATGTTACAGCAGTTGGGGTAATATCCAGTCATGTTCAGCAGGATTATGAATCATTTGACCATTATGCGATTTGATATTTCTTGTCTTCTCGGCCAAACCATAAAAAAAAAATTTGGTTTTGAAAATTGCAGTATGTCCTGCAGTTGATCTTCTTCATCAGATTTTTGGGGTTTTTTTTGCAAAATGTAATTTCCACAACTTCGCTTAGGTGTCTTGTTGCACAAAAACAGCACCGTTGTGGTAATAGCTATGACTAAACTAAGTAGGTTCACATTGCTAAGTAGGTTCAAACTAAGTAGGTTCACATTTTGCTGTTTGGCAGGCTGTTCGGTGTGTTAGACTTGATTTGGTTCATAATCTACATTAGGTACAAGTCAGGGGTAAAAGTATTTGGATGTGATTATGAGCAGATGAGGATAGCATGTATGATATTTTTCTACAAATATTAGATAAATCAAAATTCTAGTTAAAATGTGGAACTGGAAGAAGCCACCCAACCTGAAAGTTGCAATTCATAAGCCCTTGCGGGCTTCTCCCACATTCCAGGTCAGCGTAGTGAAAATAACTGCTGATTATGAGCTATAGAGTAACTTAATATGTTTAAGGAAACAGTTTTTACTTTCTCTCCACTGAAAGTTACCTTGTTAGATTAAAATTTTAGCAAAAAAGAAATTAGCATTAATTTTGTAAAATGTTTATCTTCAAACCTATGCAATTACTATGATTAGCCATTACTGTGATAAATACAGCAGTGTTGCGATACATCATCCAAACCAATTGATGTATGGCGCTCTGTTTCCGACTTTCCGTAAATCTTTTTGAATCTGCAATAAATAGACCCTCCGTTACAGGAGAATTGAGCAAAATACAAGTCGTTTATTTATAACTGCAGCATAGGATTTGAGACGACTTCTTTGAGTAAATATCAGTGAAAATCCTGTTTCCATGTCTTCTGCTTCAATTATTCATTCAACTTCTCTTGTTTTTTGGTCTCATTTCAGACATACCTCGGAGTAACAGACCAATGAACTGGAGGAACCTGGGTTTTAAGGGATATAAACCCTCTGTTGGTATTCGTGGACTTCTGCGTGGACTTCTTATTCTGGTCATTATACGAGGTGCCTCAGGGCAGTGTATAGGAGATGGTGATGTGTGCCTCATTCTTGCCCAAAAGGGACCAGATTGGTTTGACCAACACCCTGAGTGTCTGGATGTCAGGTGTTTACACCTGCTCAAAGGACAGCATGACCTACTCCGATACTTTCCAGATGTAGACGAGCTGTATATGGATGATATGGGTAACATCACTATACCATGTGATGTTCTCAATAGTTTGTCCAATTTGCACAAGATTAATGTGCATGTGAAAAACATCTCCCCAACCGTTGTTTGTAACACTTCGTGTGTGTTGTCCGAGGTAACTGTGGCTGTATTTCATAATACCTCAACAATTCCTTGTGACTTAACTGAAAGGATGCCCAAGTTGAAAAAAATTAGTTTCGAGAATGACCAGGCTCCCACAAGTGTCTCTCCTGGGATTATTGTAAAGGGTGTCACTACCACCACAGGGAACACGGTTAACCAGGAGAAAGATGCTGGAAATGTTGTTGGTGTTGTGATTGGTGTTGTTGCCTTTGGTGTTGTTGCCTTTGTTGTTGGCTATTTGCTACTTCGAAATAAAAGATATAAAATCTTGTGCAAGAAGTCCTCCTGTGTGTAAAATGATGACCCAATGACAGGGTCTGATCAGTGTGAATCTGAAAGTGAGGTTTAAAAAAGGTTATCTTCAATCAGTGCAAATAAACCATGGGACTTTCAAATACTTAAGCACAATCTGGTTATAAAAGTTTAATCCCCCCCCCCCACCTTTTCTGCTGTTGTCTATGCTGTAGATGTTCATGTAAGAGTGTGTGGTAGTAATAGAAGCGAGAGCCCTCTTCAGAATGGATGTTACTTAAGTTCAAAACATTCAAATATTGAAATTTGATTCCGGCTCCACACGATCTTTCCGTCCCAGTTAAAACAGGCATGAGCTTTTTTTGCGAATTTCTAACTGTTATCCTAACACATTGTAGTATGTGCAAATTGGAGCCTAAACCGCAATTTTTCTCTGGATTTTCATTAAGTTCCCAACATTGCAATGATATTTTCTTAAGTTTCCCATGATTTTCAAGTATTTTAGTATCATTTGAGTCGGGGCAAATATTACAATTTGTGGCTGCATTTGGAAGTGACTCGAAAACGGAGATAAATCCGGAAATGTCCTCTCGGACTAGGCACTACATACGAAAGATAGATGTCCCCGGAAAAGTTCCTGAAGTTCATTTCCTGGCCTGGCAAATTAGAATGAGACTTCTGTGGTACTTAGGCATATTTCACCTTTACCGAAAGTGCCATTTAAGGTTAAAGAATCGAACACATCCAGTTATGTATGTTTTTATCTTATGGTGTTGTTTCTCATTTTCTTATTGTATTTTTTGTATTATTTTTTGGGAAGTGTAAATTTCTAAAACATTACAAAATGAAGTTCAGATAAGAATAAAATTCAGATGCAACATACAAGGCCTGGGAAGTTACATTTCCTGTGATCTGAGAGGGATATTTTGCGAAAACATTCTTGCAACGCTATGCGCCAACCAGGGTGGCGCTCCGCATAGATAGTCTTTGGGACGTCCAAGCCCCCACAACTTTCAGGCCCTAGGGGCAAACCCTGCTGGCATCCCT
>KN886802.1:66723-78991 GCA_000934455.1 Apostichopus parvimensis
ATTTCCAAGGTTGTCAGAACCTAAACAAAGAAGCTTTCAACAGACACTCCTTACCCATTTAATCATAGCCTATGGCTTGGCACTTTCATGGCACTCACAAATTTACCCACAATGACTGCTTAGAGTTCGAGCTCGCCAATAGAGGTGGAAAATTAGCATAGTATTCTCCAACCCATCTAGCCAAAATGGCTAGATGGGTTGGAGAATACTATGCTAATTTTCCACCTCTATTGGCGAGCTCGAACTCTAAGCAGTCATTTAATGGCTTAATGAAACATAGATGGCGCTATTTTCGTTTTGATATATTTTCCAGTCAATCTAACATGGATTACTCAATCTTACCGGTTGCTGCATGCTAGCTCTGGATTAACAATAACACTGCTATCAAAACATCGGCGCCATAAGGATATTCCCTGATGTAGGTCTGTCCTGTCTTCAAGAAGGTGAAATAGTCGATCCATCCACGGGCACTAGTGTAACTAGGCCTATTAGTAGCCTACCCCCTACTTATCAAGTATGTGATGTGCAGAAGTATCGGATTCCTAAGCCTAAGTTATTGTAGCCTAACTGAACCTAGGCCTAGGCTATTCCAAAGGACTAGGCTGTAAGTGTTAAGTTAGACCACCATTTTCTAAGCTAACACACTATTTTAGTCCCTGGAAATAGACTAGGCCTTCAGCCTTCGTGTAATGTCGGCATACTTAGTCATAGTAGCATGGACACTTCGAATTTCGGACACCTAGGCCTAAGCCTTAAATCACCCCAAAACTATATCTTCTGGTATAAATCACCTGAAAATATACTTGATATGGTGGGCGTAGTGTGTTATATTAAGATACACGGCCAAACTTTCTTTCCTGCAAACTGTTTTCACGTTGTAAAAAAGAAGATTCTTTGTGATTGTGGAACTGGTATTTCTAGAGTATTGCAAAATTCGGACACTCGTTCCCACAGTGTGGCGCTGGTGATAAAATTGGTGGCGCAGTTGCTGTTTCAGTAATTATAACAGACTTCATAGATCTCCGTCATTTTATTGACAAATATGTAAGTATTTTCTTGCACACGGGTCATTTTAGAGAGAAAGTATCTGTATCTTCGTAGTTTTTCGTGAAATTGGCTGCTGCTATAGGTTGTCATGGTGAAATCGTGCATTTCTTAGGGGTGTCCGAAATTCGCAGTGTTCCGAATTTCGCAATACTGACTAGGCCTATACTACTGTAGTGTAGAAACATGTGACGTCTTCATGGCTAGGTCAAACAGTAACAATAATTTCAAACAGGGAGCTGCTATTTTTGTCAGAGAGATGGTCGCTACAGTTATCCGAAGAACATTTGCATAGTAAAGTTACCATAGATCATCCAAGCCTACAATTCTATGCCTCTGCTATTGGGAATAATTCAGTAGGCTAGTTAGAAAGAACAGTAGAGCACATACTTAGTACAAGTTTTGTTAGTTATTTTAAAACTTTTTGAAACTTAAATTATCTTTACAACTTATTATGAAGATTATTAATAGATTAAGTACTGCTGACATCATGATAGTTTGCTAAAAGTGTTGTTATAGTATAAGTTTTTATTGTGTTTTATTAAGAAATTTTATTGTTATGATCAACTAAAGGAGACAAGGTACCAATTGACTCAAGATAGGTCTGCTCTCACAATAATAGGGGATATTCTGCAGCAAAAATTAACAAAAACATGCCATGCCACAAGCATTACTGGATATCAGTATAATTTGAAGTATCTGAGGTTTAGTAGATTGTCAATAAGATTGCAAATTCATTGTGGATGATTTAATTTATATTGCACTTGAGATGAACTGAAATTTCACTAGACTTTAGTTTATGTTGATCTATAAATTCCTTTCATTGGAAGCCATTTGGGGACGGGACATTTAAGTAGGAACTTATTTCAACATTAATTATAAATGATTCATTCATTTCAAAATTTGTCGTTTACACAAAAACTCATTTGCGCTTTTCTCCTGCCTGTCCAGGTGAAAATCCCATTTTAGGACTGAAATGCAGCAACTACAGAAACCACAATGGGGGTCTTTATCATGGAGACTGAAGACAACACACCTCCCCATAATCGCCCGCACGAACCGTCATATACCACGGAGAGGATACTCTACGAACTATACGTTTAACCTTTACCAAGTCCTGGGACTCCAAAGCAATGCAACCCAAGCACAAATCAAATCAGCGTATTACAAACTGTCCAAGCAGTACCATCCTGATCGAAACAAGGGCTCTAAGTCTTCCCAGGAGATGTTCTCGAAGATAAACGACGCCTACAGCGTCCTCGGCAACAGCAAGCTGAGGAGGAGGTACGACCAGGGTATCCTCACCCACAGAGACAGGATGGGTCAGCAGCGGCATCACTCCGAGACCGCTGCCCCGACGGGGCCCAGGGCCCGTGAAATGGGCGACCAGTTCACGGCCACTTTCAGGAGCGCCCACACTGAGAACGTGATAGACGAATTCTTAAAGAAGCGGTACCGCACGAATATAGACAAACAACAGGAAGAGAAAAAGTACAGGCAGTTGAGAGCAGAGGAGTATAAGAAACTGCAGGACCGAGCTCAGAGGACTCCCTTTGTACTTATAGCCTTAATGTGTGCAGGGTTTGCTTTTGGTTCTTTTAAATTGTTAGGATGGGTCCCATTTAACGAAAGCAAATTTAAACAAGATTCAGGTAAGAGTAACAAAATAAGGAGAGAATGACCTTCACAGTATGATAGATTTTCTGGGATCCATTTTTAATATTTTTAATTTTTATTTATGATAACAGACAAACAAAAGAAAGCTTAAATATTGAGATAACCATTGAATCTTGTTGTGTGGATACTGAATTTGACATATATATAGTTGGTCATTTTCATTTTTGCATCAATTAGCTACAAGGTTTATACATTACGGGTGCTTGTAACTTTAAAGGACATCAGTTTCACCACCAAATGTTAGCCTGCTGATGAAAGGTTTCAAAACTTTTTTTTGGGGGGGGGGGGCTGTCAAGGCTCTGACCATCTAACATATCCTCAGACATAAAAATGGAGAAAATTGGACATCTATGAATATAGCTTAAGGAAGGGGAAATTAATATGAGGTCTGACATTGGTAGTTAAATGCTTTTTGACATAATGCGCACAAGTGGCCATGATTTAACTTTCTAGCATATTTTAGGCTCATTCATGATGATGACCTTTACAGCAAGCAGTCATGTCAATGTGCAGGTATGTGATGTGTATGTAACACTTCATACCTTCATGTGAGTTATACCCTGAACCCCAACCTCATCACACTCTGCCACATAAAGTAACATGCACCTCATACGGAATCTCTATGTCCTGAATATTAATCTCTCTGGTTCCCTGTTGATGTTTTTACCCAATTTAACGAAAGTGCAATTACAAGGGCGATAAGTCAAGTTACATACCAAAATGTGTATATTTGAACTGTAGGTTCACCATTGGTAAATCTCTGACTGATTTGCCTTTAGGGTGGAGATTTTAAGTTTGGAGCCCTTGACAAAGGGGCCTCTATGATAAAGTAAAGAAAATGATTAATCTTTTTACATAACCATGTCCAACTTCCAAAGAGATTCATTCAAATAGATAATCAATCATTGATTTTCAAATTAAATAACCTTGGCAACAAAAATGGTTGAATGATGAGTCACCATTGTGCAATGTTTCGGACTATTATGAATATTCATTAGAGGAAGGTTTAATAATTAATCAGGTTATTTATTTGCTATTTGGTCATTTTTGTTCTCCTCGATAGAAACCATCCTTGTCTTTCTCTCGATGATGCGTAAGATAATTATTAAGAACCATAAATAATGTTATCGTTGAAGTCGGAGAATAATTTAGCTTTGTAATTTTAGCATTTTCAAATTTTCAGATTTTACTTGACATATTTCAGGTTTTGTCACAGTTTTTGAGTTCACAGTATGATAATAGTTTTAGTATTTAATGAGAAGAAAAGAGTCACAAACCTCAAAAAGTGCTGCACAAAATGTGACCACCTAAAGTATTCCCTGGAAAGAGAGATATTTGATCTGTTGCTGTGAGTTCAACTGTAGCTGGAGTTGTGGCATAGAGACTATATGACAAATTTCATTTCATGTGCTGTGACCGAGGGAGGTCAGGAAAGTACAATATAATAGAGATTTTAATAACATTTTATAATGTCAATTGTTCCAGCTTTTTTTTTCACAGACATGCCATACATTATGTAGGCAGTCATTTTTCCATATTTTTGGGGAGGGGAGGGGGAAAGAGGGGGAGGCAGAGAAATGTCCACTTGTTCCCAGGGACCTGGTATAACAGGAAGAGATTATATGAAGGTTCACTTTAAGTCTTGGTGTGCTTATGTATCATCAGTGTTGTGTTATGATAAAGGCCATGGCCTAGCCCCCCCCCCCCAAATTTAAGGCCCAGCATGAAGGTAACAATCCTTTTCTTTGTTGCAAATTAGTGAAGATCCAACTTTGATTGACATTGTGCCAAGAGTAATTGTGTTACCCCTTTGGTGACCATTGAATTGGATTTAACGAGACATCGTCTTCCTGAACATCGTTGATGACTCTGCAAGTATGAAATCCGGAAAAGATTAATTTGATTGGATATGTCATCCGTCGTAGGGGAATAGGGCCCCTCCCCAAATAAAAATCAAATTAAAATAAGGTGTATGGCCCCACATAGTTTTAACCTGGACCTATGAATGATGACCAGTACTCTTGTTCTATTTGAGCCAGAAGAGTGATATTGAAAGAAAGCTATATTAATTTGATAAAGTTTCCAATAATCTGGCTATATATGATCAGGCCCCAAGAGAAGGGTGGGTCAGATGGGGTAATCAGCCTTCGGTACAGGTTTTTTAAAGAAAAACAATGTATTCCCCTTACAATTTATGTTAGAACAAGTTCTTTACTTCAACTCTGGTGTCATTTTCATGTTGGTACCCCATGACAAACGGGAAAGGAGTGGGGTACTGTTCGATTGCACGCCTCTCCCAGGTCATGACTTGTTCCCCTTTCTTTAGGTGAAATTTGGGAGGGCAAGACAGTGGGAGTTGATTAGGGTTAACAAACCAAAAGGACAATTTTAGCTTTCCTTCATCCTCATCAATCAAATGGCCTTGCAAATATTGCAGGATCGTAAAGGAGGTTTATTAGTGACATGATAAAATCAAAATTTGAAAAACTCATAATTTTGACTTTTAATCCCAAAATTGTTCTCAGTATTTTTTGACTTTTTCAAGTTACCTTACCATGTTCCTAATAAGCTACCATGGGTCCATATGAACACTCTAGTCAAGCTTTACCTGACAAGTTGGCAGCTTTTGAGAATATGTGAAATTTCTTAACCTTTACAGAATACACTCATGCCAAAAAAAACAAACCCCAAAAAATTGAGCAAATAATTAGTTTAGTTACTATTGTATTATCATCATCTGTATCAAGAATAATATATTAAAATTGTGTACTTGCGAAAGAGATACATCTAAGATGAAGAGTGTTCCGACAAACTTGGAAGGAAGATAGAAAGCGATACATCCAAAAAAAATATGTTGCAGTGACTTTAACGCTGAAATACAGGCCCCTGGAGATCATTAAAGGTTATCAATACTGCCCCCAAATATGCTAGAAGTCAAATAATGGTCAGCCATGCTTATAAGGAAGAAGAGGGGAAAAAAGAACTCGCCTATCCTAAAAGTAGTTACACACACTGAGAAATTTAATTGTCAATTTTACCTGCCCTTCAAAATGTTTTGGAATAGTTTCAAGGATCAGAGCCTGTAGGAGAATATTTTTGCCAATTTTTCACTCGATAGCGCTGGGGTGCCGATTCTTGGTCGATCTTTAAGTTTGTGATTGACTCAAGGTACCGATCCACTTCATGTAACGGATTGTAGCTATCTGACCTTCCTCCTGTTCAATAAGTTGTAAAGGATTTTGGAGTATCAAATTTACAGGCTTCATCCATGGCCAAATATGAATGTTAATTGTCAGTTTTACTATTTATATGTTTTTCTGCAGGACATGCTGAACAAGTAACTTGTGTCTCCTGAAACATTCTTAAGATGCTGAAATGTTCAATCGAGTAAAACAATTTGTTTTTATGACAATTGAGCCTTTTTTGTTTACAAATTGCTTTAGCCTAACCAATTGCAATGACGTACACCTTTTAAAATAGGTCATCTTTTGTTTCATAGATCATAACTATTTCCTCTAAAACATTCTAGAATATAACATATCTCATATACTGATAATATTCTTTATCTTCAAACGTAAATTTACAACCAGCCTCAAAGAATTTGCTCAAACTTACAAAAGGTTTCACTACATTGAAATTAATCTTGGTCGAAATTTTGATATTAAGATAATTTATCCTGTAATTGGATATACAACCAGCTAAAGTGAAGGAAGAAACATGTTGTACAACTAAAGGTAAGCAAGTATTGATGAGTTAAACCAAATAAAATATATTTAAAGAGGATAATAAACTTTGAACCTTCTTAATCGATTGAATTGGAAAAGGTACAAGTGGATGCAACTATTAAGATCACCCGTTTTACCCAAAAATTGTTTGCATTTTTAATTTTCTGATCTCTGTATTCTTTTAACTTCAATCTGATCTTATCAACTGCCCCAGTGTTAAGAAAAAAAATGGCTGTAAGGAGGTCCTTAAAATTAACCAATGGAAATTGAGTATAGACCATTATTAGCAGTCTTTCTAACATATCTAGGGGCAACTTTTTCTGAGCTCTCAAATGAAATATTAAGTCATTTGATTAAGTATATATGCACTACCAGAGGTTGATAAAAGTAAGGTTTTTTTTAATGAAATACAATGTAATATGTGTCCCATGTACGTTAATGGCAAAGGGACTGAAATTCACACACACACTAACATG
This sequence comes from Apostichopus parvimensis, assembly GCA_000934455.1. Classification (NCBI taxonomy): domain Eukaryota; kingdom Metazoa; phylum Echinodermata; class Holothuroidea; order Aspidochirotida; family Stichopodidae; genus Apostichopus; species Apostichopus parvimensis. The sequence continues at coordinate 73,646 of KN886802.1, forward strand.
CACAAATAGTTTTAAATCCTTGCTAAGCTGTATATTAGTTTGAGGGTGAGAAATTATTATAGTAATGGAGATACTGGGTAGGGTGCAAAGGTAAACAAATTTTTATAGATTACTAAACAAATTCAAAATAACAAAAAGTAATCACAGTAGGACACATTTTCAAAATAGATGTAACGGAAACTTAGCTCAGACTTGGACGCAAAAACACAGAGTGCTTCCTAGAAGCCATTGCTATTGTATGACAAAAAGGTATATATCTCTTTAGTTTTAAATTTAAACGTTTGTTACATTATCTTCATCTGAAAGACACATTTTCATCATAAGTGAATAAAACATTGCTATTTTGTTACTGCTTAATGATTCATGTAGATATTGCTAATAAACCAACAAGATGCTGAATTTGACCAGTAGAAAGAAACAGAAAATGCTAGCTAATACATACACCATGGTTATCCAATGTATAATTGATGAACTAATTAGCATATGGTTCATTAGAAACAAGATGTCTCCCACAGAGGCTATATCTTTAAAAGGATGGGTACATTATGTCTTCCCCGATATTTGAGCCTTTGATCGTCTGTGCGACTTAACTCTTACCCAGTTCACTCTGATATTAATTTCAGAGAGAAATTGCGGACTGGAACACAATTGACGCATTAAATTTACTGATCAGTAACTTAGAAAAAGTCCAGCTGATGTTTATGAAATCGTATTAACTGGTGCATGGTGTAATCATTTGTGATGTTGCACATTGACCGCAAACTTATCTCGCACCGCCGAATTCAGGTCACTTGATCTCATTAACATAAAGTTACATCCCACCACACGGTTACATTCTTTTACAAGGTTATACGACCAGGGGGCACAACCATGTTATGTCGTTCAACTCTCCCTCCCTTATCTTATTTTGGAGTGGGGGGGGGGGTGGCTGAAGCTCTCTGGATACAACCGTTTAAATTTTAAAGGAAAACAACAGCAGTTAGTGAGTGCAGTACGGGTCACAGAATATTGCGCAATGCACTCGACCAAATATAGTTGAATAAATTATTACTTTTCAAATGTCAACAATCAAGCAAGCTATGAAGTTGAATCAACGTATATTACATCAGAAGCTCTGCGTTATATACAATTTAAATTTCAGACCATGTTATCACTTTCAGCCCAGGCTACTTATTATGGTGAAGAACAGAAAAGACAAAAAGCCTCTTGCAATGAAAATTACTCTATTCTGTCCTCCCATATCATGCTTCAAAGCAACAAATACTGACAGTTTGTACAGTTCTTAATCATTCTCTTTATAGAGAAACAGGATATCGATAATATTTCATACTTATAAAAATGTTATTGAGTAATAACAAACTGACCTGGGAAATTTTGGACAATGGAAACTGGACATTCATATTGGTCAAACTGTCCGTTTCATGACACGAGAAGTACGTAATATACAAAAAAGTAGTGTCCTAACTGGGTGAAACCGAGCTTCTGAAATACGGAAAGTACCTGAAAAATTACCTCATAGGGTGATCATCTGTACCAGCTAAAGCAAATTAATAATCATTGAAATTTAAACATACATCGGCCAGTTTGTACCATTTTCCCGAACATTTACAAGCACACATCAATTTCATTTGCAATCAAAAAACAAAAACAAAATTATTCTTTTTTTTTTAAAGTTTAGATACAGCATTACCACATAAATCTAAGTCCCATAATTTTTTTTACAAAGCAGAAAAAAAATTGTTTTGGATTTGTATCTAATTCTACATTATCAGTTTACAACCAATTAAATATCAAACGTGTCTCAATTAATTTAATAATTAACTTTAAAATTCTGGATAATTGTACCAAATAAATATTGTGTTAAGTATCCTAAACTCCTAATCCTACACTCTTCATGAACATCACTTATTAGTGAAGGTTCACCATCCCTGGGTAACACATGTAACACACCACTACTTACTTAGTGAAGGTTCACCCTCCCTGTGGTAAACTGTGTGACACATTCAGCTTGTCTTTTTTTATGTTTTTTTATTGTGTTCTTCCTGCACCTTTCCATATAAGGGTACTACCGAGTAGAATTGGTATAATCATTTTCCGCCGAGATATTGACATTCCAATCAGCACCAAGGAAATTCCCAAGTATATAAATATTCATCTTCAGGTTTACAGTAATAAACTGCACCGAGGAAAGAAAGAAAAAACATAAAAAAGATGGGCAGGGTGAACCTTGGGTATACTAGGCACCCAAGGTTCTTAAATGACTTGAGTCTTGTATAATGCATTTCTCCAGGTCAAACTTCATATATTTCTTTGATGAAAACAGGCTCTGTCTATTTCTTGTCACTTTAGACATTTTTCACCCCGTTTCTACAATTCCAGCTCTACTCAGGATGGTTACATAGTCCGACATCTCTATATTCCGACATCTCTATGTTCAGACAAAAAATAATTATTTGGGACACTTTTTTTTTATCCCAAAAATCTTTTGTGACAAGAAAACAATTTTTCAGACCCCAATATTTTTGTGACCAAAATTTGTTGACAAACATTTTTCGGACCAAATCTTTTAGGACTAACAAATTTTTTCGGACCAAAATTGTTTTCCGAAGAAAAGGTCACAAGCAAAGGTCATAACAAACTTTGGGTCACATTTTTCTTTTTTTTCGTGAAAAAAATTTGGTCTCAATAAAATGTTGTTCCCAAAAAAATGTGGTCACAAAAATATTGGGGGTCACAAAACTAGTTTTCTTGGAACAAACAAATTTTTGGATAAAAAAAAGTTGCTTCGATTTTTTTCTTTTTGTTGGAACATAGGGACGTCGGAACATAGAGACATCAGAACATAGGGATGTAACACTCCGGATCCGGAACAATGCACGTTAAGAACAAGGTGAATGATGCAGTTCACCCGTGGAGGGTCCATAGTGCCTTCACTACTATTTTGTCTCAAATCACCGACATATTTATCAGTACATGTTTGGAACGGGAAAAAAATTGTAATCTCATAATTAACCACTATATTATTCTAAATAATAAAAGAGAAAAACATGATCATCTCTTCATCTATGCCATTATGATGGACTGGTTGTACAATATAATTTTTTGGCCGCATCTTTAAGACAAACTAACACCGTAGGGCTTCCGCATGAATTGATCCTTGATGCAAAATGTGTTCGAGAAAAAAAACTTTTAACAGAAAAGGTAAACACAAAATTCCCGGTAAAGTCATGTCGTGAGTAGGCTTCGCAAGGAGTTGGTATAATATATGATGAGCAATCTTTCTCCCGAGCCACATACCGAGGTCGGAGGTCATATCACAGATGGCGAACTACAGTGTTATGAATCATAGCATGATCCATCACTGAATAATTTGTTGCGCTGTGAAGTACGCTCCGAAAGGAAAAACAATTCCGGACAATCCACAGTAAAAGTTTGGACAAAATCCTGCTTTTCAAAATGAATTCAAACACATTTCGTAAACGGAGGTTTGTAATACCTTCCAGTCTCCCTTATTAAAGGTACGGCTGTGAACGATCAACTTGGCCTTTTTTTTCTTCAATAATACGTTATCCCCCCGTTGGGAGGTTGATAACTGGAGTAGCTCTGAGGCACTCCAGGGGAGTAGACTGGAACTCTTGGTGCCGGCATGGGTTTGCCATATGATATGGGTTGTTGGGGGGGCATCTGGTACATGGGTGTTGGATGCGGTGGCCTGGGGAGATCTCTAGGCGCCGCCACGGGTGGTCCGATTGTCGGGGCTGCGTGTGGGCTTGAGAATGTCACGTTTTGATAGTTCGGTAATTTATGTACGAGTTCGCTCATCTTGTCGGCTTTTATCCTCTTGAGATGGGCTTCCAGTCTGCAAGTCTGGAATGACTGTAAGAACTCGTTCACGGTCATCTCACCATCCATGAAATTGCTTGCTATATCCTGAAACGAAGGGCGGAAAAAAAAACGTATTCTTACTAGGCTACGATGAAATCATCTTGGTGGGTATGACACAACACTCCAGAACATGGAGGTGAGGGGGGGGGGTTATAATACTACCTCCAATAACCAACAAATTTCACTGTGAGGAGTGAAGTAAAAATAACATAATTCATTATCATATCTATGCAATGTTGTAATGTAAGTTCAAATTGTACATTAACAAGAGACAGTATTGAGTGTGGGGGGGGGGGGTACGGTGTAGTTCAGGAGACAGAGATTGGATACAGAATAGTTGTACAGATGTATAAGTGGTCGGTGTCTATATTGTAAAATCCATTATTATAACATTGCAAAACCTATAATGTCTGGGGTTGCCAAACACCCTTTCTGGCTGGGTGATAAAGAAAGTGTCCTACCCCAATCGTAACATCATGCCATGTCCCTTAATTTAAAACCATTATCATGGAAAGCTAGTCGCTTACGGTTTTAGGATAATATTCGTTTAACGAATTTACAGCTGAAATCACAAAATACATATCGCATAATCCAGCCCTACCTTACCAAATATTGGTAGACAATTTTTTTTTATTTCGTGTTAGCAACCTAATCGTGTAAGCAACCTAATATATCCAACTGTACAGACGTTCATAGTACATACTGACTTTTAACAAAAGGTTAACAAGTTATGTATAATACTCCACAGAAGCTATGGACATAAAAACTGCAGCTGTAATGAAGTCTGTTTAAACTTGCTCATTTGCAGTCTTCATTGATGCTGCCAGACTATGATATCTGTTCAGTGTTTACAGCACAGACGAGCCTCTGTGTCTACAAAACAGAGCTTAATAAATGTTCGTTCGGAGAGAAAACTCTGTTCCTGAGTTTGTCGCATGTGTTCGGAAACAAGCTGGTGACATTTCAGGCCACTGGAGGAGGGGTCTTTTCTTTTCCATCTCCAAAACTAAAAGAATGACACATTTATCCTCTAACCCTTCTTACCTCAGAATCTTCCTCTTTCTTCGTAGCACTCGTTTCTAACATTTTCTTTGCAGCTGCCAATGAATATTTGCTGGCTATTTGATCTGTTGTAAAAAAAAAACAGAAAAAAAAGAGTGGGGAGGGGTCAAGGAAAACTTTGTCAGTGACTGTGATTCACCATATTTCATAACAAGATTGGAAAAAGATATCCATGTCTTTCCTCAAGTAAAAGATCACAACTGGCAAATGTGAAGGTTTCTGAGTTTTCTAACATCAGTACTTTCTTTCACAAATTTCATCATCTTAAAGGCATTGAAGACTCGCCCCAAACCGCGGGCTGTGCTCTGGAAAAGTTAACTTTCCGTTGCCTGCAAGTGAAGTTTTCCGCTTGTCGCTACAAAATGCAGACAGTAATGAAACGTGATACCTTGTTATCTT
>KN886803.1:0-31408 GCA_000934455.1 Apostichopus parvimensis
GTTCTTGAAGGCAACTTCTGTGAAGACTGTCCTAGAGGACATACGACAAAGCAGGAAGGAGCGTGATGTGCAGCTGAGACGACTCCTGTATCGATCGACATGCATTAAGCATAGGATTAGGAAGTCTGTTGCGAAGAAAGAGCTGGGACTCAGCTGGACTTTCTTGAGTAACCAAGTCCATGATGATAACTACCGGAAGAAGAGGAGTGATGCCATAAGCCAGGACACTGTGACGAAGGTCCTGCGGTTCTTCGATCGCACAAGCAGAGAAATGCCAAATCCGCGATTGGTGTCGAAGAGCAAGCCAACCCAAGTCATGGAGTGTACGATGAAAGCGGCCTTTGCAGAGTTCAAAGTGGAGTATCCAGACATTCCATTGAGCTTCAGCAAATTTACATCACTCCGACCAAGACATGTGAAGACTGTTAACAACACGAAGCTGATGCAATGCCTATGCGAATATTGCATAAACATTGACTTCAAGATTCGATCGCTTCACAAGGCGTGCCTCCAGGTGGACCAGAGAGATGCCTCGCTACTACACAAGTACCAAGCATCATCTGCCACGCTCTGTCCAACGGAAGGTCCATTCCCAAAGAAAGAGTGCATCGATCGAGAATGTGACGACTGTGGAGTGGAGAAGCTGCAGCTTCATCTTCAGCCTCTCGTTGATGAATATGGTGAGACCGACGCAAAATGGAAGCGCTGGCAGAGTGAAGCCTACACTAAAACTACGAGGAGTGGAGCACAGACAGAGGCAAAACACTTCGTTCTGAGGGAGAAGGTTGGACCGGTTTCTGACTTGGTTGAAGAGCTGCTTGTGGAACTGGAACCATTTTCAAAGCATCTGACCAATGCCAAGTGGCAAGGGAAGCAATTTGAGTATTTGAAGAAACATATTCCAAAGGACTGGATACTCACCTGCATGGACTTCGGACAAAATTATAATTGCCACTTCCAGGACGAGGCGCAGAGTGCGCATTGGTCTTATCAGCAAGCTACTATTCACCCTATTGTGGTGTATTATCGGTGTCCTGAGTGCCTGGAGCCAATGCACGAGTCATGTGTCTTCATCAGCAACGACCAGAAGCATGACTATCATGCAGTACAGCACTTCGTCACAGCCACCAACGAACATTTAGTCAGCCAGGGACTCACGATCAAGCAGCAAGTCCAGTTCTCAGATGGCTCCCCTACTCAGTACAAGTCGAAGATTCCATTTTCAGATGCGTCACATGGACTGCAGGACTTCGGCTGGCCTGTTCAGAAGCATTTCTTCGGGAGCCGACACGGGAAAGGCCCTTGCGATGGGGAAATCGGCGTGGTGAAGAAATGCGCACTGACTGCTGTGCGATCTCGCCGTGTTGTGATCAGTAATACGTTTGATCTCTTCCAGTTCTGCAAAGAGAGTCTGTCGGAGCCCAAACTGGAAGAGCACGTCCACATGCGCCGCACATTCTTCTTTGTGGCAGAGGGCGAGATTTGCAGGGACCGTAAAGTGAGGACGGATGGGATCAAGCCAGCTCCCAACACACGGGCCAGACACAGCTTCATCCGAGTGGAGCCATTCATTGTAACCACGAAGGAGAGGAGCTGCTTCTGTGACACCTGTAGAGGAGACACCAACCAGCCATGTCCGAATCTCGACTTCACTGGGCGAGCCTCCTTGGTGTCACTCAAAGCTGGGATACAGACAAGGTAAATATTTCAAAATAACCATCCTCTTTTCACTTCCCATACAGAATCCAGCTACGCTACAGTACAGGTACTTCTGTTGGATAGGCTGGAGTGAGCCAAATGTCTTACTCGAAGACACTCACATTTACATGGTATTATTTGTCAGTTCCACTGAATTGCCTACAGCATTTGAGGAGTTATGGACCATTAAAACCAGATTAGCACAGTCGGTAGACCTTCAGACCCCATGATCTGAAGGTTGTGAGTTTGAATCCTGTAAATGACTGATCAGCTTTTCTGTTGCGTCCTTGTGGTGTAGTGCTTTGTCAATGCCCCTCCACCCAGGTGTTCGTTTGCCCATTTCTGCCACTCCTCATAATGGTATTGTCAGAGTGTGTACCGGTTCCTAAGATCAGTATAATATTGTTCAGAGCATTTGGTGGAAAGGTGCTATTTAAGTAGCAGATGTTATCATTATTACAACACTGGGGGTGTTGAAACATTCCAGTTATTCATGGAAATCCTGACAGGATCTAGCCACTTGGAAGCAAAGATGAGAAGAGACAGTGCTATTAGGACCAATATATTTATTGTTAATAATTCATCATACAGGTACTGCCTTCACATCCCAAGAGAGGTGGAAGAAACACAACATTCCAAAATAGAACTCTTGTGTTCTTTGATATTGACCGATGCCACACTATTATGGATTTGTGACGTGTTCTTAAATCTCCTTCATTAATTTGTTTTTGCAGCACATCACACCAGAACGAAGACGCTGTGTCAGCTGCTACAACAGCCCATTTGGTCCGAGCTGTTCCACTTGCCCAGGTGCTGCCAGCCCAGATGGAGGATGTCCTGTCCGCGTCAGTCCAGGCCCCATCAGACGAGGAAATTCAACCAGCCTCGACAGAGGGGGTACTGCCAACTCCGGTTTTGCCTGCTGAAGGTGAGCCAGTTGAGAGCCTTCCAGCCCAAGTTCCCACAAGTCAGGTGTCAGCAACCCGGGTGCCGCCAGCGCAGTTTGAGAATGTCCTGTATGCGACCTCAGCCCAGGACATGTCAGAGGATATTCCACAGGCTTCAGCCGCCCAGGTACTGCCAGCTCCGGTTCTGTCTGCCGAGGGTGGGCCAATTCAAAGTCCGCCAAACCAGGTTTCACCATTTCAGGGCCTGCAAACCTTGATGTCACCAGCCCCGTTGTTGGAAGTCACATCCGCATCCTCAACCCAAGACCTGTCAGACGAGAATATTCAACAGGGATCACCAGTCCAGTTACTGCCAGCTCCAGTCCTACCTGCCTGGGATGAGACCGTCCAGGGTCTGCCAACCCAGGTTCCACCTGTTGAGGGTCCATCAACCCGGGTGCCACCAGCACAGTCAGATGTCCCCTCCCCATCCTTGGTCCAGGAACTTCCACCAGGCCAGGTTTTGCCTACTCTGGTAACAGCTCAGTCGGAAATAGAGGTCCCATCCACCTCATCTGTCCAGGGTTTGCTGGGCGAGCCTTCTTCTGGGGATCTTCGAGTGGGGGACTTTGTCGCAGTGAAATTGCAAGTAGCCAGTGCTGCCAGTCGCAAGTGTAATTCCTTATTTGTATACATGGCAGAAGAAATGGATATCACTCCCAGTCAAGTTACAGTCAAGTATATGAAGAAGCAGGGGAATAGCCTCTATGCTTGGCCCCCAGTTGACGATTACTCCACACAGCCCTTCACCGATGTAGTATGTGTCGTCAAAGCCCCAAAACTCACGAATGCCAGGGAGCAGTTCCAGTTCTCAAATGAGGAAATACAGAACATTGAGATGGCATTGCAAAACCAAAAAGTCTACTTCAAGTAAAACAGCTGGATTATAACTTGTTCAGTTCATGCAGTAGGAGTGCATTCCAGTCAGTTCTATTTTTCCAACATTGGTTGTTATTGTATTATTCAATTACTTGCATTTTCATCTTCTCCCTGGAATATTATTCTATACACAGCAGTAAAACTAATAGCTGATGAGAATAGAATCAGCCATGTAATTGGAATCGACCAGTCAACAGATGTATGAGCAGTGTTTCCTCTAAAAACATTGGCAGTGAGTCAAAATTGCAATATTTTGTGACTTTGAAAATCTTGGTGAGTCAAATTCCCAGTTTGCACCTACTGTAGTTTGGGATATGAAAACCCTCTTTCTTAACTCCTTGTTCTGAATGTGAGTGCACCAAATTAGTAAGGCACTATGTCGAAACGCGTCATACGGGCCTTAGAGGAAACACTGTGTATGAGTCTGTATGTTGGGGCTAGTTAAGCAGAGCCAGGCACGGACTCGAGTGGGGATATGCCTGGCACACCCCACCCCTGCCAATGATGTACAGTTTTCTTTAAACAAATACTCCTCAAACCCCCTGCTTGTGGCTTAGCCGTCAGCCAACAGTGCATCCCCCCCTCTTTCTCGAAATCCTGGATCTGCACCTGGGAACCCTACAGGTCTACGGTGATGCCTTTGGAGGTCGTACTGATGTTATTGTTCTCATTGGTCATGAAGTAATAGTAAGGATAAAGTTTTGTAAGTTTAACACATACTGCATGGGGTATTCAAATGAGCCTTTGAATACTCCATACCCGTATCAAGTATTCACAGATTGATCTAGTATTGTTTCAAATTTGTCTGAAATTTTCTAACAGCCACACTGATAAAATTACAAGGAGAGTGAATGTTGAGAATTTTATTAATTCCATTTAGATTAGTTGTCACTGATATTTTTCATACATTTTGCATTGAAGGGAGTGCACTAGAGTAACATCAGCGGTAGGACTACACAAGTTACTTGTTACCTTCGAGGATGGTGAACTCTGATACTTGTTTAGAAGGGGTTCGCAACTATGTTACGAGGCTACATGCCCTCAACAATCTTCTCAGTTGAGCTGAAATGGCAGCTGCTGTTTTCCTCTCATTTTTATTATTTGGCAATGCAGGCCCCACTTCCAGATCACTTCAAAGAAACATTCAGTTTCAGATGCGGCATTTTACATATTCAGTGAATTTGAGCATATTTATGACTGATCTATATTATAATAAGAATTTTAATATCTGAAATTTCCTTGTAAGAACCACAAGAGGCATTAACAAATTATATGATGTGATTCGTACTGCTTGCTAAGGCACCATGTTAAAACCTAGGCAGCTGCAGCACTCTCTACATTGTTATAAGCCAATACTGAGGGAGCTACTGCTGCATATGTTTTGACATGGAACCTAAATTGGATCCCTTCCCTTTTTCTCTTGGCTGAGGACCAGCTGGATATCATGTTCACTTCCCATTTCTGGTTCTTGTTTATAGAACCGTACATAGAGATGCATTCGCTACACTACTAAAATGTATCAATGGAACAGAATGAGATAATTCGGGAGAAGCAAAATTTGGTGATATGCCAGGCAAGGTTAACTCCTCACAAGCAGTTAATATATCATATGGAATTCTATGAAACAGTGTGAGCAAGATGTATCTATTCAGCAAACTTTCAGGTTGCATGACACATAATTTGGTACAAAGATGTGTTTGTTTCACGTGATATAAGACGGAGGAAGACCATTTGGTGTCTTGTTACGAACATAACCAATTCTTATATCCTGGCTACAAAATTATACAAACCTAGTGTCAGAAGGCACCAATTACTTTCCCAGTTACTGGAGGAAGCAAGTGTATCAAATTAGGATATTCACTCCATGTGCTTACTCCAACTTGATATCAGATAAATTGTTAGAATTATGTTGGCGATGTTCGTAACGGTGTCAACTAAGGGGACCAACTGAAATGTGTTCTCCCAGGAGCTAAAGGAGGATTTCTCGAGGGATTTGGATATAATGTATTTCAGTACTCATGTCACTCACAATAAAAGTTAACATGGTCCATTTTGAGAAGAAAACTATGGGGTGACAGTGTTGTATAAGACACCATGTTATGAACATAGCCAACCCGGAAGAATAATGGACTGTGAACTTCAATGTAATTTTTATCAGCATATGTTATTTGTTTTATCTTCTGGTTTTTTTTCCTATGTTCTGGAAGTGTTGGAGATAGAAATAAACTTGATAAAACAAACATCTGAGACATTCTAAATTTTGGAAGGTATGTCACGTTTACTGTAGCAGTATCATATTTTTGCTTATATGGAAGGCTGAAATGATTCAAAGATAAGTTCAAGATGTGATTGATGCCATAATTAAACGGTCTCTGACACATTCCATGCAGCCAATTCAGATCAAATCCCTTGAGTGTCTAGTCACGTTTAGTTGGAAATTAGGATTCACTCCGGGGGCGTGCTTGAATATGTCGTCATGTTTGCAAATATATTTCGTCGTGTTTAAAATAAGTCTTTTTATTTTGGGAATAAATATAGTTTGGTATGTGTTTTCAAATATATATCATCTTTGTGTTTGACATCTTTCGGTAAAAGCATATGTTTGCTTGTGAATTGACATATATTTTCAATGTATGTGCACTTCATATTAAATTGTTTATATATGCTTAGTTTGTGTTTTTATACATGCTTGTTTGCCTTTTGTTTCGCTTTTGCGGTCATGGCCGCCCATATGCTGATTGGTGAGTGACATAATCTATCATTTACGAAGAAATGTAAACAAAACCTTTCACTATGACGCAATCGTTGAATTGTGGCTTTGTGTAGAGGTTTAAATTCTTTATGTTAAGATAAAGATGACGCCGAGAAAGGAAAAGTTAATCCACTGATGACCGCAAAGGCGTTCTATACCACCACTGTCGTCGAAGTTTGATGAATTTGCCAATTAGTACCTTTTTTTATCAGTTTATGAGAGTAAACAGATTCGACTTCCTGTTTGGTGGGTGAGAGGGGGGGTGGCACGTTTTGGCTGTAAACGGGGTCACTTTATTCGTTGAACATTAAAACGTGTGTGAACCAGGTATTCTGAAGCCATCACTAGAATTCCTCTCAAGGTGTTTAGGCTACATTATACATATCGCCAGATCGACTGTTCTACGGAACAAGGGTTAGGATTTGTAAATTAATTGAGATTGACCAGTTGGAGAAGTGCACTGTTATTCGTTTCCGTTTCATATGAGCGTCTACACTTTGTGTTACCATGCCATTTTCGAAAAAGTTCAAGTTTTCGGAAGATGAAGTCCTACGCTGCATTGCTAAAGGTTGGTACTGCTTATACAAATACTCATCATTGCAATTTCAAGTAATAATTCAAGGTTCTAGCGGCTAGCCATCATTTGCTTCGAAACCGGGTTTAAATTTGGGTGCCGCAGGCTACTACTGCAATAGCAGATATACAGTTATTATATTTATATTAGGGCGACGTTCGCACTAGGCTGTCGCAGGATGTACCCGGCCCGTGATTTGATTGGTTGCTATTCCGCAAGTTGTTTGCAAATATTAGAGCATCCATGGTATACTACTTGCACACAAAACTAAACTAGGATTCCTTATAGAGCGTTTAATTTATAGACTACATGTAATGTTATTTTAGCTGCTTAGCTAATTAGGTACGGTTGTATCAAAATCATAACGTCAGGATGTTTTGTCAATCACGAATTAACTTTTTCAAAAACATTCATTGACAGACAATGGCAAATTAACCTTTTAAAGGTATAGGTGGACATGCAATAGATTCGCCTAAAACTCTTGAAAATTATTCATTGAGAATAAACGAACAGAATCATGCCTTTTCACCTGAAGAAAAACTCTTGATTTTTCTTTGGCTCATACTGAATTATTTAAGTACACAAACAATACTGTGCTTCCAGCTTAGTCGAAAGAGACATTTGATGTCAAAGTTAGCAGATTCTCACTGACCAGAAGCGTGATGCGTAAAAGCTCATGAATGTACAGGTCACCGTGTGACGTCAATCTGCATGCGGAGTGAACCGCGAACCAATAACAATGGACTTGCCAGGGACGTAGCCAGGGGGGCGGTGGGAGCGCCCCCCCCCCCTTTGAGTACCCCGAAATAAATTGAACTAAAACCAGGTAATATTAAACCCTCTTTTCAGGTTGAAGGAAGTAAAGCGACTTTTCTCAATATTCGACTGAAACTTCGTCTGCTACGTAGTACAATAAACTTTTCTTCGTACATCAATAATGCTCCCTTTGTGAGAACTGCCCCTTTAAAAATTCTGCCAGGGCCTTTTTAAGAAATTTCTCAAAAAGGGACCATATCATGGTCCGAGTGTCGCCAAGCATATGAAGAATATTTTAATCCCAAAATGACGTTGACATTAACAGTTTTCATACAGCTCAGACATGATTTTACTTACTGCCCCAACAATGCACCGTCAGCCATGTTGTTTACTTTGCTATGCTGAGGGAAATGGGGCAATACGAGGCACATAGAATAGTACGGTGGCTTTATAGAGACATATAGGAAAGAAGGATAGTGTCCTCAAATCTCAAAATTTTAACATTTAAAGTCAACATTTAGACACTTTACCTCAAAATTGTGACTTGTTATTTCACAATTTTGAATTTTTATCTCAAAATGTTGACTTCTTATCCCAAAATTGTGACTTTTTATCTCACAATTGCGACTTTCTATCTCAAAATTTGTAATTTTTTATCTGAAAGATTTAACTTTTGATCTCAAAATTTTTACTTCTAACTTAGCTAGGATGTACGAAGCTCTACGTACGTCGTACGTAATAAAATTGTTTTTTTTTACCATATCCTCTCTAGAGCTTCGTAAGGATGCATGCTGCCTGTTAAATTTCACACTTATTAATTAATTTACGGAAAATATGATGTAACGAACACGTGCCACATATATTGCTTAGTGTTGAAATGGGTTTTTATTTATCAATTTGTGCTTGTTATTATAGTGGCCAAATCTGATAGTGTTTGTATTTGCAGAGATTGGTAAAACTGATTGCGTCACACAATTCGTAGACCTTGTACTAGTAGTGTACTGCCGAATAAATTTTGAGATAAAAAGTCAACATTTTGAGATAAAAATGTCCCTATTAAGCCACCGTAGAATAGTGATGAGGATTTCATCTAAATTGTTTAAACATGTTGGCATAGCTAAAGTATCTAGGATGGGGGTGGGGAGGGGGCAAGTGATCTAACTGGGGTGGGCCGTGAAGGGGACTGGGGGCCTCTGCCCCAGTTTGTACGTTGCAAAATACCCTGAATTCTGCTCCCCCTTACAAGTTTCTGGCTACGTCCCTGGGACTTTCCACGTACTTCTCGTAAGAATGTGAACCTTTTATTAACTCTTCCATTAAACGTGCAGCTACAATAAAAAGAAATGGTTGTTAGAAATGTTCACACATTGGTTAACTCATTTTGTGTAACAATTAATTAAAGCCGCTATTTGCGTCTTATTCAATGATTTTCTTAACCGCTCATTGGCTCCACGATGCCATAACGACATACATAACTAGCTTATCTATTTAAATCTTACTTCAAATGGTGGACTAAAAGTCGAACAATTTACAACTTTGAAAGTTGTTTTTCTCGAAGATATTTTACGTCAGGATCGCAATAGACCACGCCCATGATATGAATATTTAAATACTATGAACGTCATTCAATAATAAGGTAAATAATATTCACTTTACAGGCGTCCTAAGCAACCCAGTATACCAATACGTACTACAACACAATCCTTTATATGTGTGTTGTGTAAGGCCGACGTGATTCCGAAGCAACATTTGCGAATTGATGGGAACGAATATATTTTAAGGCAACGGCTCATGTTAGCTATTCAAACTAGTGGATTTTTGGCAACTGTATGCGATTAATTTTAAATGAGGAATTAGTCGGAAGACACTCTACTCATTATCTGAAGAGTCCTTAATTACTCGCCAATAAACACTGTTGGCAGGAAAAAAAACTTGGCTAATATCTTAGTTTGCTGTTTTGTGATTTATATGTGTAAACAACTCGATGGACATTCAAAAGGGTGTAAAACGGCGACAAAACGCAAAAAGCGGATATGAAACGAAGGACTTATTATTATATGCGTATATGGCAAGCCATGTGGGACAAACACCGCATAATATATCCGCGTATTAATTCGAATATATACGCGTATTAATTGGAATATACATGTGTTGTACATGTGTATAGTTTCACTGTTTGAAGCGATCTCGCGAGCCCGCCAAAATATTTATCGTTGATATATGTACACAGCAAGAGCGGAAATGTGTTTTCGTGTACGTTCGAATTAATCCGTGCGTATATTGGATTTAATCCCCATATGTATTCTATTTAATACGTGTATATATTCGAATTAATACGTGTATATATTCGAATTAATACGTGTATATATTCGAATTAATACGCGGATATATTTAAGCCATAAATGATTGGCTAATAATATATACGCGTATATATTCCAATTAATACGCGTATAAATTCCAATTAATACGCTGATATATTATGCGGTGTTTGTCACACATGGCTTGCCATATACGTACTTGTTGTGGGCATATCACTCAGATACTGTATGCATATGGTATGTGTTAGATGGGACACGTAACTCGCGCTTGTGGCATAGACAATGTAGCCAGTTTAGACAGCGCATGCGGTACAAAGCCGCGGGAGGCCAGAACTCATTCACATACTTTAAGGGTTTACATAGGGACGGATATAAAACTTGTAAATTTTGATTTGTGTACAGGTATAGGGGACATTTGATATTGTGTCCGCTCATCTCAAAAAGTGGGGGACATATCCCCATGTCTCCCCCCCCCCCGGGTTGACGCCCATGTGCCTGGGTAGCAGAGACTCTCACTGTGCTACATGTGGCATAGTATACACGAACATTTAAGTGAAGGATAAAAAACAGATAATTTATGAAGGTAAGACTGATAAATATGAAAGGAGAAAAAGGTGAATTCCCCAAAAAAAATTCTTGCTCATGATACGTCATCCGTTGAACAAGTGATAAGGTACCAACAGCGATGACCAGAGTGTTTTGTATATGTATAATATGTACAATATGTGTACTAATTTGTATCATATAAATATATACATACACACACATGCATACACACATACATATACATATGTGTGTGTGTTTGCTTGTTACACATATTCTATATTCTATAAATTACATATTCTATATTTTATATTACATGTTACATATATATTTTTTTTCTCTGTTTATAACATATATTGTATAATATATAATACATTTTATGCTATATACGCGCTTTCCCCCCCCCCCCAGTTCGTCAGACGAAATGGCAACAAACGCTCTCGGCTAATTCTTTTCGAAATCTTGTCAACACTTCGCAGTCGAGATTCCTCTGAAATTAATGAAAACGTTGTCAACGAGTACGAGGAAGAAGAAATAAATCCGTTGGAGCAAACTCAAACGAGCAGATGCACAGAAGAGGATGCTTTAATTCAGGAATCGTCGAATTTCAAGACACTATGTCACAACATAGACAACGACGCGAAGGAAGCCCTGTCGAAAGAGGAAAGGACAGCTGGCTACGAGAACTCAAAACCAAACCATTTCAAAAGCAGCCAACTGATAGAGAGAATGCTGACATATGTTTTGCCTACCATTCCAATTTGGTCACAACTCATTCTAGGTGACCTGACCAGACACTCGACAAAATATCAAAATGCTAATTACGACAGTATCAGATATTTTATCCGCAACCCACCAACGACACAGGGCTACATGGAAGCATACAATAAAAAAATTGAAATGACGACGGTGGCCAACTTTAGATTTCGCTTGGACGAATTGCTACAAAGAATGTTCACTGCAATCGAGTCACAACAAAGGAAGTTTGTTCTCCAGTATAGGGTGCGCAAGCAAAAGAAAGTGGGAAAACGAGCAACAACAATGGTGGAAGAAAAATGGAGTAGGACGTCGAAAAAAACCAGAGATGATATGAAGAAAAGATCGAGGAAGGGGGCCAGTGGAAACTGCAAAACGGCAGCAGAAAATATTCTACAGACAGTTACATTCAAATATGACAGCGAACGAGGAAGGAAAACAGGGGACTCCACTCCGTCTCACTTAAATGAAACGAATAAAAGGAAGTCAAATACCCTAATTGGAACTCCTCGAACCAGCAAAACCGTCAAAAAGGCCAACCTTAACAAAAATGACAAGAAATCCAGGAAACGGGAAATAAACAAAAAGGCAGTGGAGGGCAAACTGTTGGAAACCCAGACGATAATCATCGATGAAGAAAACGACTACACTGAAAACTACGACCGACGGGATCTGTACGAATCACTTTTGCGTAATTTGTGGTTAGATGACATCGTAGTCAATGACTATTTAGATTTGCTGCAAACACAGGTGACGAATTTCAACGTGTTCCTTTGCAATTCATTCCAAATGAGTTCACGAATTTCAATTTCCCAAATCGCTTGAAAATGGTACAGAGCACAGAAACTCATCGGAAGTCGATGGATTCTTCTTCCCGTTAATCGCAACGGCGTACACTGGGTACTACTAGCTGCAAATGCAATTACGCAAACACTTTATTATCTCGACCCCCTCGGAGGCGACAATCTTGGTGGAGAAATGAAGTGTTTCATTCGTTTCCTCGACGAGAGGTCAGCGTTGGAAGGACATTCATGGCGATGTTCGAGATGGTCGGTTGAAACAACTTCTTCTTGATAATTGCCACTCTAACCAACCCCAAACGACTGTGGTCTGTTTACCCTTCTTTACGCCAGAACTTTGTTGTTGGAGAAGGAAATGCAAAGTTATAATGACATTCAAGCAGAACGGAATTCAATCTACCAAACACTTCACAATTACGATATGCAGCGGTTATAAAGTTTCATGTATACATGTTCCGCGAGATACTATTTACTGCAAAGAAACACTGAACTGTAAAAATTCAGACTTGGTGCCAAATTGTTAATGGGAGAGATATAATACCAATGACGAGATTGAAACACTGTCGCTTTTAGTATGGCAAACGTTTATTATCCTTAACGACGAGCTGAGCGGCGCTTGGCACATGTTTCCGGAACTAATTGAAGTCATTGGGATAATTATCATGCTTTTCTACGTACGAGTTTGGCAGACATCCAACTATACCATCCACCAGTTTTTGGGGTGAGTATCATCTTTCCAACCCATGGGTATATATGATGTGTTCTCGATGAAAGTAAAAATATCCTGCAAAGCATAGATTTGTTAACCAAAATATGATCACATAGACTTGTAACCCAAATAATATCACATGTTTCATATCAACGATCTGCTGATGTTGCTTATAATTGCCACTGAACCCCTTTTCAGAAATGTTTCCGTTTGCTAGTTACCAAAGGAAGTATTTCACGGGGTTCTTTGATAGTTTATGGCTTGGTAAATGTGCAAAACGATGTCTTCTAACGTTTTCCCTACAGATTTCCTCGCTTCTACACCAACGCATTCCAGTTTATCTTTTAAGATCGGCGTATGACAACTTGACTTAACTTTATACAGTAAGTATGTTTAACTAGTCAGTAAGATTAAATGAGCAAGAACCATTCTCCTTTCTCGTGTTAAGCAAATAAAGTAGCATTATTAGATCTTGCAATCATTTGGAATTAAAAAGAGTAAACAGAACGAAAGAAATAAACGTCTTCTTGCAACTAGAAAGTTTTATTGTGCCATGTCTTTTTTACTGAAGTAATTCTTACAGACAATGGGAGCAATATTTGAAGCCAAAGAGAATTATTGTATGGGGTTCTTTGATCATTAGTGGCTTTCAATGTTTCCATACAGATTCCATCGCTCCTGTACCGACGCATTCCAGTAAATCTTTCACGATCGGCGCATGACAACTTCACTTTTACTACATAGAGTAAGTATGCTTTAACTTTGTCAGTAAGTCTAAATAAGTAACGACCATGCCCCTTTCTCGTGTTAAGCAACTATGAAGTAGAATTAATAGATCTTGCAATTATATGGAATAAAAAGAGTACAAGAAAGACAGAAACTTGCTCAACAAAAACAAAAAGATTGCGATCGACATGCTGTGAAGGGATAAGGCAATTGTTCGAGGAAGGGTGTTTGCCACGCCAGAACGGTTACAGATTCCCTCTATGGCAAAATGTTGCCAAGTTATGAAATCATCACTATCATAGTTATTTCATTTTCATTCACCAGGTACCATTCTTTCATTTGAATGAACTTTAAATCTTAGTTTGGGCAGAGGCAGAAAACATTAAGCGGTTCATCCATATATTTTACAGGTACGCAAATTGCACATTCAAAGTTTGCAGAAAGCCGTTTTCACATATGATCTCTGTACACACTGTTTTATGGAAGCGTAAGTTATGCAAAACCGGTGCCGTTGGCATTTGTTATGGTGTCAAGGAGGAAGAGGAAGGTCTACAATTGGGCTGTACTCAGGGTAGTATAAAGAAGCCCTTCCTTCTGACCCCAGAGTTAACCGTTTCGTCTTGACCTGTGATGCTGCGAAGTAGGAGAGCAGTTGAATCTGTCTTTCCAGATGGCACCATCGCAGGCTGTCTGTTTCACTGGCGTCTAGTGGTATGGGGATAGGTGAATTGTTTTAATATGTTTTGGCAAGTCCAGAGAAAAAATAGAATGCATTTGATTTATACATAATGAAATTTAATCTATACATCCGTCGTAATATATTATATATTTTTCTATATCGCGGTACAAGATTTGGGATTGAGGTAAGCATATTCATCGTCAGAAGCTGTGCAAACGTATATTCGAAAACTGATGATGGCATTACCTATGCTACCACTACAACAAGTTTGGCCTCAGTTTGATATTCTCAAAGGGGAGGCTACTTAAGAGAAAATAAAGGAGTTGTCTTACTAAATGGAATCCACCTGAACGTGTGTATTTAAGAGAGCCATCCGCATCAACCACGATCTTGAAGGTATGCCTCAATAATCCTTTTTTGTATTAAATACTATATCACTTGTATTACTGGTCATGATTGCAGTTTCTCTTTTGTTTTTTATTTACACATGAAATTATATTGACACATTGTTTTTTTAGGATGGCGTTGCTACCTGAACCAAAGCGCCGGAAAGGAAGTATCATTTTATGATATTGTTACAACTCTACACAGAGAGGCAACCTTTGTTATAATGTACAAGTGTTGCTGATGTCGGAAGGAACACTGCGGAGGGTCCAAAAAAACGGGCACACAGGACACTGCAGTCTCGAGTGCAGCAGTACTGGGAAGAGTTGGAGACAGGAGACCAAACGACTGCGAGACTCCTCAAGGCATGTTCGCGACTGTTCGGAACCATGGAGACAGAACAACAATAGATAGCTATAGTCAGCTGGACAGATCTGGCATTTTTCAGGAACTAACTCCTCGCCTGTCCCCACGGGGAAAAAAGAGGGCATGGGCAGGGCCTTGGGGGTAGTTCCCAAGTGCGCTCAACCATGTTTATATATGTAACAAAAAAGTTTAGGTTTTGCAAAAGTTGAATTTTTCTACCATTCATACATTTTCCAATCAACTCACAGGTGATATTATGTCATAATCAGTTAGTATAATATCTTTAATAAAAATTCTGTTTAACGAGCTGTCGACCTAGTCCGTACAAAGACATTGTTTTACTAAGAATGATTCCATATTGCTGTGGAAAACTTATACCTGGACATTTGTATACCTTGCATACTGTTCTGTGAAAGGCAACAAGAACAATTACATTCAGAAAGAAGTTGGGAAAATACACTGTGTAGTTTCTATCAATGTCTTTTGTATGCTTGTATTGTTTAAAATGGTGCATTTTCACATACACAAAAACTTTGCAAAAAAACATGAAACAGACTGATCTGGTGACAAGCGTTACATTAAGTATGTAAAAGGTACGTTTCCTTGTTAATACGTTCCATGTTTCTTCTCCCTAAGCCTTAAACAAGTAAAAAAGGAAACTCAGCTTTTTAAGTATTGTCTACAAGAATCCCAAACTGTATTCTTGTACCATTATTCAAGGGAAAAGAAACTATGATAAAACTAACCGATCTTGAATATACTAAAACATCTATTGACAGCCTTCCCACCAAATCCTTCCTATCTATGCCATGTTCTAATTACAGAGCAAAAATACAATAACATGGTAGCCTGCCGACACTGGTATTAAAGAAAACTTAGACGAAACCACGTAGGATTATTCCCAATGCCTTCAACAATGCTTTCCACACCTACCAGATTTTACTCTTTCCAAATAGCCTAGCCTATATGCCTTCCTTGGTTTCTCCCCTAAGTCGTTTTAGTACAAAATTTGGTCAAGTACTGCAAATATATCTTCCCACACAGCTTCTGAGTCCCGTGAAAAATGTTACTTTCTTTCACTAAAATCTGTTTGATTAAACCCATATATTACATTTACTACAGTTGCTTCACTACCTAAATTTAACTCTTTCCACAAACCTAGCCAATGGGCCTTCTCTCTTTCGTCTCATGAGAAACGTTAGTTTCCTCCCCTACAAGCGTTACTTTTCTTCCCTATCATTTCGAGGAGGAAATTAATGTTTTTAAAGGAGGAAACTAACGATTTTTAGGGGAGGAAACTAATGGGTCCGCGAACTAACGGGAGCCGTACATTTTTAATATGTCTGAATCAATTTAAGATCTCTCACAATGTTTTCAATATTGATATGTTTAATTTTTTTCTGATATCTAAAATTCATTTTTTTAATAAATTTGAGATATCGCCAAACATTAAAGGTTCGAATATGATCTGAAGCTATACATCATTTTATACTGCAAGGCTCACCATTTCCGGAGTAGAAGGAGAGTGGGTGGGGGGGGGGGCTGTATCATGGTTAGGACACGTCGCAGCTTTGATGGAGGGACTAGTGATTATAGGTCTATTTACTGTGTATATGCTGGGTTGTGGATGGGGGCATTGTACAGAATACTACAGATGGGTAAATTTGGTTGAAAATATTCCTACTTCACTGTCGTAATCTTGATTGAGAGTATTGGTAAAAAATCTATTTACAATAAGCATATGATTTAACATTAAATATAGATGTTGCTATGGGGAGAAATTCAGTTGGTGAGGGAAGGGGTATTAGGAGGGAGGTTGACAACCGGTAAGTAGGTATGATTGATGGGAGGGGAACCAATTGATTTTTAAAGTATGATGTCAAAGCAATTTGATAATTATTTTTGTGTATTTGTTTGTACAAGTAATAAATTATGCGCATATGAGACCCTTGTTCCAGTTACAACAATTGAAGTGTCAGAGATGATGTGGATCAACAACAGCCTATACTTATCACTCCAGAAGAGCCCTTGACCAGCATGGAGACCCTCACTTTGAAATAAACCCTAAGTTTGGTAGCCTGTAATATATTTTAATTATTCACGAATGAAAATTTAACAGAATGCTAAACAATCAGTCATATCCCACACATTCAAACATCAAATTATACTTTACTAAAAAAATAATACGTCTTGAACCCATCGAGCTATCAAGATTTCATAAAAATAATTTCAAATGGGCTATAAATTTGTGAAGAAACCTCACTTCAATACCTTCCCAACAATGCATATGTTCCTATTGCGAAAAGTGACTGGATTTTGAGTAATTAAAATTGGTAAATAATTTACCCTGAACTCCTTGACCGGCCTTTGTATATAGTTAATACAAATTAACGCTGATGTAATATTAATTGGCTTTGTAAAAGCAGGGAGTTCCATAACAACTCCCTGTGACACCTAGACAACCTTTGAAGTCACAATGATAGGCTGCTTACACCGTCTTTCTGAACGTGGGATTAAATGGTAAGGAATTAACCTAACCGTTTAGACAATTATGTTCATTAAACAATACCGTAAACTCACACTATCGAAGGTACAGTTAGCATACTCGTTCAGCAAGGTTGGTGCTGAACGTGCATGCTAACTTCAATTTGGTTTATTTACGTTTTATCACGAATGTACGGCTCAATGTGCGGCTGACTTGACTCTAGTCTAATGTTGGTGTAGGCTATGGAAGCGTTAGCCTCAACTTGGTCATTTATGTAGAAATGTAGCGATGTTGCTGAGCCTACATTGTGAGGTGGGAGGTATTTGGCATAGGCCTACAATGGATTGTTTTAAAAGTGTGAGAATAGTGGGTATGTCATAGGTTGTGAAGTATCCACCCTACCCAAAACCTAAGCTGTAGCAAGGGGGCCATTCTGACGAGGCTTGGCGTCATGTTGATAGATAATGTAAATTGCAAGGAATAACTCTGCTAAATTTGCAACAATATAGGCAGGATGCAAACGCTTACAACAGAACACAAGTTTACTTGCATGCCATGACAGGTACAGTATTCTGCTAGTATTAAAAAAGGTTTTGAAGGCTGAAATATGATTGATATGGTAGCTTTTTTCTTTCCTTTTTTTCCCCTCAATTTTCTGTTTTCTTATTTTTATTTTTTGTAACTTTAGGTATGTTATCTTGTCTTGACTTATTCTTTTGTCTATATTTTTCAACACATATTCGGAGGAAAACGATTCATAAGTATTGCACTTCAGCTTTTCTCCTTTTCCACACATTAGATCTTTGGTAGTTCTCATTGAATTAAATATAATACCATCATTATTTGATTATATGTATATGAATTCTTGTTTAAAATGTACTTATCTTTTGTGTTGGAAATAAACAGTTTCATTGTCATTGTCATTGCTTTCAATTAAATTCAAAGGGTGTCAGTTTAAGGCCAGCATTAGTTTTGGGCTCATTTCTATAACAGAAGTCTAACACATAAAGGGGTTGATTTCAGTCAGAAAACAGAAAAAAATTACGACAAAGGCACAAATATTTTCCAAAGCAATTTTTGTGTTCAGTTTGCTTGTTGTAATAATTTTTGTATCTACTTGCAAGTTGCATGTGATATTTCTATTTCATTTCTAGTAAAGGCAAAATATTGGCAATAGCCTGACTCAAATGAGTCAGGCACGTGATCTGTACGTGTCAATTACCATATATAGATTTCTTTTCTTTCTTTTTTTCTTCATTTTACAGAACAATGTTGCTAGCATGAGGCAATGGGAATTTTAGTTCAAGAGGGTTATTGAGTAGGGAAAGAGTTGAGTGTGTTTTTCTATGTGTGGAAAATCACTTACATGTCGGCACGTTGTGTTTTGCTTCATTGGATTTTAATAAATGATGTTCTTTTTCTTTACCATCAAGACCCTTGAAGCTGCAGAAGGTAGCAATACCATAGAAATACCATCGTCTGTACGGGCACAACCACTCCCAAAAGTGCGCGAATTGATTAAAAGAAAGAAGGCCGGTCATTTGGAATCAACACCATTCATGATAGATATTGCATCATCAGAGGTGAGTTTTTTTTCAATTGTTCTTTTAACAATGTAAATTTCTCTTGCAGTCATACTTACATGAATAACAGTTAAAAATTATGGTAAATGTTGCTTTCATTAGGTGTCTTGAATTTGAAAAATCTCCAATTTATGATAAATCTTTCATCTTAGTTGTTGTGGCAAGAATTGGAAGCAAAGTCTGTCATTAATGGTATTGATCTATGGGTCAAATTAACGTGTCACCTTGATGAAAGAATGGTTGAGTGTAGTAGAGGAGAGAGTTAATCTGCATACAGACACAATGCAACTTTCATAAGTCATGTATTGTTTGCTACTTAGTGAAAACACTTTTGTCACATATTTTCACTAAATAGCATTTCATACAAATATATATATATATGTATATATATATATTGTTTTGTTGTGTGCATAATATGTAAGTGTTCATAGATACAAAATACAGAATATCTAAGTACTGAATGGAGTTATGTGCAATGTTTCATCAGTGATTTATCTATCATTTGCATCTCTAGGATGAAAGTAGTATTGTTGCTACACCAAGGAGGGATACTGTCAACGTTGAGGTCAGAGATGAGTTAGCCGTGGAAACTGCATTTTCGTCTCAAGGTAATTAATATATCACCTCTGCCCATGCCCTACTGGTAGATAAGATTGGTGTCTGTATAATTTTTGCTTCCTTTGCTCAAGTACTATGTACTCAAGTTAACATGTGTGTTGATTCAAGTAAATCTCAAGAACAGTGGGTTGGTTTGAATTGAAGATTTTCAGTGCCAGATTTCAGAAAAAATTATGCCTGAATTTAGTTCATACACACCGAATCTCTAGAACTGTGGGTTGGTTTAAATACTACTTGGCACAGTGACACCCCATGGCCCAATGGTGGGCCCTATTGGTTTTGTTGTGAATATGTTGCATAACAATGAGTTTGCAGGTTTTAGCGTTAAACTGTGAGATTGACTTCATATATGGTGTGTACATGACTACATGTTGCTTGACAGTTAAGACAATGACATGATGATTTCTAAACTACATTGTTAAAACTGTTATACAGAAGAAAGACCACTGCAGCCATGTGTTTGTCAAACCCTGTAAGTGCATATTATTGTCTAGTTACGTAACAAACATTTTGCAATGTACTTAAATCTCAACCTTCAATTTTTTGAACAGGTACCCAGACAGACCGTCCAGAGTATGTTGAGGCATACGTTGAGTGTGCCTTTGTCCCACTGCCACCACTAGAATTCCGACACACATCTGAGGAGTTTCCAAAGCCAGCTACTCCTAAGCCAGCTACCCTCAAGCCAACCACTCCATTACGTGTTGGTAGTTCTGTAGAAAATGCCTCATCAGTTAGCCCTACAAAGCCACCATCAGAATGTAGTGAGGAATCAAGTGAGCCAAACCAGCCATCAAGCCCAATTTATGAGCCTTCTTCTCATTCATCTGATCCCAGTGGTGATCATGGACCTGGATCATCTCCAGTGTAAGAACAATTATCCTTCTTTCTCACATTTGCATGTCAATTTGTTGTGACATATATGTTTACTCGATTCAGTATATTAAACACAATATAGTCAATCATTCTCTCTCAAAGTGTGAAAAAATGAAAATTGAAGACAAAGACCAAAAAAAAAGTCTGAGCAGATGAATGGGTTGTTTTGGTAGGTAATCATCATCAACAGATCTTGCTGGTTTTTAGAATTCAGCCTTACATGCTTTTGGTCAAACCTGCCTGCTCTAATGTAAGAAAGTAATATCAAAGGTTTTCATGAAACAGTGGTGTGTGCAATTCAAAATTTCAAAATGGTTTTCCTGTTACTAGATTTATTCCCCTTCAATTACATTCCTTTTGGCAATTTAAAGATTAACAGTATTAGAGTCTGTTTTTTTCTCTGAAGGACTTTGACTGTTTTGTTGATTGACATTTTTCACGACTTCATGATGAAACAGGCTGTTCTAAAAAATCCTCAAAAATATAAATTCTGTCTGAATGACAAAATAAAATTGTTTATTTGTGATTTGAATGTGGTCTTTGCAAATTCAGTGAGTGGGAGCTGAAAACCTGGGACATGCTAAATCCCAAACATAGATAGCCCTGACACTGTTCTTTGCATACACTTGCAATGTACTGATGAGTGCATGGTTTGCAAGAAAGTCTGAAAAAAAATTCCAAACTTTCTTATCTGCAAAAAACCAAATGTAGAGGAGACTAAAGAACGTGTATTTCTGGTGATGGAGAGTTGTCTCCTGCTACTCTTCAAGTTATGTTCTGCATGCAGTGGACCTGTGGAGGCAGTGGTGTGGAACATTATTGGGTCCATGATAAGGGTCAGGCAGAGATGTAAAGAATGTGCTAACATCACCCTCTGGGACAGCCAGACATTAGTAGGAAACATTCCCCATGGCAACTTGATGATGAGTGCAGGGATTCTGTTTGCAGGATCAAATCCTTCAAAGACACTGCGGGTCTTTACAAATATGTATTGTCCTGCCATTACGAAACGGACATTTCACAGGCATCAGAGAAACTGGCTGCATCCAACAATCAGCAGACTTTGGCGGGAGTCACAGCAGGAGATGATTGAGGGGCTAAAGGAAATGAGTATGGCAGTGAACCTTGGTGGAGATGGAAGGAGTGACAGCCCAGGTCACTCTGCAAAATATGGGTCGTACACTTTCGTTGACCTTGACTGGAACATGGTTCTTCACCAAGAATTAGTACAGGTATTGATATTTAAGAGATGAACTTAGATTGATTCTACAAATGTACCATAAACAACTATGTCTTTTGCTCACATTTGATGAAATGAGGCAATCTGAGACAAATCTTTCATATTCCTTGCGATTTTTTTTCCTTTTACAGAGCAATGAAGTTTCGAGCAGTAATGCTATGGAACTGGAAGGCCTGAAGCGGGGATTGCAGTTTTTTGCAGAGCAAAATCTCCAGGTCAACTCTCTTGTGACAGACAGGCACCGTTCCATCTCAAAATATATGAGGGAAGACCAAAGTGAGATTGACCATCGCTATGATGTTTGGCACATAGCAAAAGGTGTCTATTTATACCACTCTGTAAATGGGTTTATTACGGGGGTTGCCAAAATTCAATTAAGCTAATACAGCAACAACTCTCTGTCATGGTTTAGTGACCAACATACACAATGAATTTTTGTAAGCTTGCCCAAATTTCTATTGCTACACCATCACTTATAAAACAAATTGTGGTAATCCTACATGATAAGATTACTACCAGTGCAATGTTTTGTTTCATTACGTAAAATTTGGTCTCAAAGTGATTTTTCTACAATGGACAATTTATTACACTCTGCTTTAAATTTTGCAGGTACTTGTAAGAAAATTGACAAGCTGGGGAAAAAGAAAACCTGTGCAGCAGCTGGTGCCTGGGCGAAGAGTGTGAGCAACCACCTCTACTGGGTTGCGGCATCTACACCTGACGGTGATGGTGATGTGATGTTGGCCAAGTGGCTGTCTGTTGCCAATCACATCCAAGATGTGCACCAGCATGCCAGTGATCTTTTCCCAAGATGTGTCCATGGAGAATTGAATGTACCAGGAAGAAAGAAGAAGTGGCTGCAACCTAGTAAGTGGTTCTAGGTATTTAGGTGTAACTATTATGACATGGATGGATGTCCATCTCTCTTCTTGAACACCTTACGTTGAGAAATTGGAAGGTTATACAGATACAATAAATGCAAAATGGTGTCCATGACAACACTAAAAAATCTATGGCTTTTTTTTTTCAACAGGCACCGAAGTTTGTGAGAAAATGGTACAGGTGATAACTGCTAAGTGTTTGCAGAAAGACGTTATCAAGTTGTCATCTGTATATCAAACTTCAAAATTTGAAAGATTTCACAGTGTAGTTATACACTTTGCCCCGAAGAATACCCACTATAGCTACCATGGAATGATCAGCAGGTAAACATTGTACCACTTTTATCAATTCTTAGCACCTAGGTGTAACTCATGTAGACATTGCACTTACCAGCTACATAGCCTAAACACCCAAAAAGAATTTGAAAAATTTTGGAAACAGATTGGGATGTTACCTTATGTTTCTGGATGTAATTTATTAGTAACATCATCAATATTTAATTTTCAAAATGGTTAATACCTAACACTTTCGTAAGTCCACATTATATACATGATCTCTGGTGAAAGCAAAGCTACTCCCAGTCTTATATTTACTGTGAAACCAGCAGAAATGTTTGAAAGTGAAGACAAGGGGTTGACAATTATCAGTGTATTCTCCAAAAGTAATAATATTTATACCCAGGGAAATACTTCAGCAAACCATTTGTCACAGAAGTTGCATTGGCCAATTAGCAGGGGTGTTTAGACATCTGACATGTCATCATACTCAATTCTTATGCTTCACATGTTGGTCTTTAATTTTGATTTCAGACTGCAGCTTGCTGCTCTACATTACAATCAAAATTCTAGCAGATCACAAGCCACCACAAATGAGGGAAAAGAAAGGTATGCCATGAGGTTCCCCAAGTTTAAGAAAGGCCAAGCCACCGTTTCCAAGGTCCTTACCGATGCAACTTATGTTTAATATTTTTTCTTGCAACTAGAGCCTCTTGCAGTGAAATGCAACTTTCATAAGTTATGTAAAGTCATATTGTTCCATTAAGTCACAATGTTACTTTTTTCCCTTGAATAAAGATTCTTTTTTTTTGGGTTGCAGGTTATGTAGAGAAACTGATATCAACTCTACTTCAGTTGTGTAAGGCTGGAGGAAGCACCATAGCAGACCTTGGGGAAGCCCCACCACCACTGGCAAGCTCTTATGTCCATCCAGACAAAGAGGAGGCTGTCCAGCAACACGAGCAGATTTACCTAATTTCAATATACAGCTCTACTGATCTAGCCATCTATCCGTCCGTCCATCTGCCATCAATTTGAGTTTTAAGTTACTATACCACCATACTGGGACAGATTCACTTGAACATTATATATATTTTCAAACTTCTTCTTCCACTAATTGTATTGTATGATCATGAAAGTTGGTGAGCACTATGATTGACCAATGGTACATAGGGGGGGGGGGGTTGATGAAAGGTTAAATAGTGATCACTTTCAGCCATTTTTTTAAACGCTCAAATGCTGCTTCTACAAATTATATTAAAGTTATCAGTACTATCGCTTGCCAATGGTACATACTGTAATAGGACCCACGTGAAGTTTGTTACACAAGTGAAATTTATTATGTGGGCAAAATG
This sequence comes from Apostichopus parvimensis, assembly GCA_000934455.1. Lineage (NCBI taxonomy): Eukaryota > Metazoa > Echinodermata > Holothuroidea > Aspidochirotida > Stichopodidae > Apostichopus > Apostichopus parvimensis. The sequence continues at coordinate 24,202 of KN886803.1, forward strand.
TTTTCTTCTAGCCTGAACATTGCAGGGATAATGTATAGGCCACCCTGCTTGATCAAATATTAGGGCGACATATCCTCTTCCCCATTCTCCTCACCCTGACCCCTCATTTAAGTATTTGAAGTATTTTTTAATCTTATAGTTGTTATGTAATGTAAGTCTATCTTTAGCTCTAATCTTTCCTTGTTTTAAGTTAAAGCAACTTCTTGAGATAAAGTAATTGAAAGTCGAGGCTTCACACAAGCACATGCATGCTCACACACTGCCACAATAAGCACTCATTTATTCGTCATTGTTTTGTGAAATTATAAATAATTATAAATATTTGTAAACAATCACAACTTCCAAGTTCATACTTCTGTCACTGATGTTTTTTGTTTTTTTTCTAATGTAAGAAAACCCTACAAAATCAGCAATTTAAGTTAAAGTAGATGACCAATGAAGATTTTCATTAATAAAAGAGACACTTCTTCTTGATTTACCATTATGTTTATTTAGTACATGCAAATTACAGTCGAGGCAATCTGAAACCTTCATAGTTCTCCGATGGAAAAGTGTCTCTTATTTTCAATACTGCACATGCTGGGAGGATCACCCTAACATCTTTTCCCAAAAACTGCCAACAAAACCTCACTAGTTGTCGATACGCAACATGTCGATACTTCCTACAGATACAAAAGAAAGGAAAAGAAGAGAAAGAAAAAGCTTGTTAAGTACCAATACTTGCAAGCTGTTTTATTGAAAACATACATTAATTCTGTTTGGATTGTTATCTAATGCTAGTTACAATGTTTAAATGCCAAACGGTGGAACACTTTAAGCATGGTCTTGAGTGCTGGCCACCCATATGAATTCAAGTCCATGAGTTGGTTGTACCTCTCTTCAATGATCAATAATGACAAGTGCTGCTCACTCCATTTTATTTATTCTACATTTCAGCATAACACCGGTTCCGTGTAGTTAAAGGCTTCTAAAATTTGAATAACATTAATTTCTATGGCAATTCGTGTAAGCAAGTAAGTTTTTCATCAAACTTACTCGTGTAAACTTCTCTCTCTTGCATTTTCTCCATACTGTTGGCGGTAAGCAAAATATGCTGTCCTCAATCCCCACATGTCAAGACAGACAGCATGAAATCCAGGATGTGTTGTGATGCATCCTGCACCTTCTTCTTCCATAACATCTTTCACCTTATCGATTTCAGTGCAGCATCTGCATTCCCTCGCAGTTGTCATTAAGGCACAATGACAACAGGTACACCTTTATGTGAAAGAAGATTCAATATCATTCAATATTACTGAAAGTTTTTACAGCCCAAATCATCCTTGTTTATTTCTATAAGACACTACCCCAAGATTAGATAAACAGGAAGAACAGATCCTATGTATTCGCTTGGTCAGCTAATTAAAGCCACACTTTGATGACCAGGAGAAAATGAAAGAGTGGTCTGATTATGTGGTTGAGTTGATCAAACAAAATCTACCGTAATGGAATAAGCAGGCTCATATTGGCTTGACCATAAACAAATACTCATTCCGATATCATTCCAACAACTTGTGCCCTTCTAGACATGCATTAAAAATCTGAAAATAACTTGTTGAGATGATCTGATGAATAACAAAATAATGTCCTTTCAAACTAAGGCACAGACTTTTTCTTCGAGCAGCAGTTTAAGTTATTGTACTGCACTGTAGTAGTGTGATGGATTCAAGCCTAGGTTCTGTTCACCCTGGTTGTTGCATACAGATACAGTTTCATTATCATGAGTAAATTTGATGGGCAAACAAACAAGGAAAACATAACAATTTCCTTCATTGATCTATTTACCACAGAGTGAACAGACCTGTGACTGAATCACAGTACCCCCAAGCCACTGATGTAGGCCTTGGTCATAGAATATAATTCATATTGTTACTGACCTAAGCCAGCTAAATTAACGTTAGGGCAGCCTCAGGCTTTCCTATTTCCTGCTTGATCAGTTACACGACTAAGTGAACAGCCTTCGATTGAGTCCAAATTAGCCTAGGCTACAGGTCTACGACAACTTTGTTAATCGCTTTCTACAACAAGTATGTAACACAACTACTACGTTACGTACACTGGCCTAAATAGGCATCGCGCTTAGCGCCGATATGATGAAGCAGTCGGGCGGGGTTCGATTACTAAGTATAATCTTATCAGAATGCAAACAATGATATTGACACTGTGATAAAGGAATCTGATTTTTCAAAATATTTCCTGATGAATGGGGGGAATGTTCGACTAACTCACGTATCCTTCATTATTAGAGTACGTACCAGTCCAAATTCCTTTTTACCTTCATCGCCGTGTACATCTCCTCCTCCAGCACGGCCCTCGCCATCGGTCTCGTCACCGGAATCATCCGTTTCTGGTTCGTACATGTAAGGTTGGATATCTCCGCCGCCAGGTAAATATTGTCGATCGGCGATATTCTCACCATCATTTTCGCTACTTTCGTCAGTATCTGAGCTCTCTACTTCGGTATTGAGAGGAAAGTATGTCACTGCCATTTTTGTTTTCGGTATAAAGCAAGGAGCTGCTACTCCAATAGTAGCAGATATCTGGTATTAGCGTGAATTCCTCCGGTAAAATATACTGCGCAGAAGTGACAACTTCATCGACGTTATGCGCGCTACAATACCGTACGTCATCCAGAATGAATACGAAATTAGCTTGCATTCGATGGCCTGATATGAGCGGTTATATTTCACCAATTTTGAATCTGAAAGATTTTTCTGTCGAAAGCCATCGAAGTCGATTTGGGATAATTGTTACACGTTATAAAGAGTTCTAGATTTTGGTTTTTTTCGTGTCACATGTCCTTTAAGTATAATAAACAACAGATAAAGAGAAACTCCAGACATAGATATAATTGTAGAATATAAGCTTTATTGCTGGAGTGTATCTGAAGTACACTCTCTGAAGTCTGGAATCCTAGTCCTTTTTCATACTCAAAAACTACAGTATTTAAGTCATTACAACTTCCTGTGAAGGGGCGATAACCTCTCTGTGACATAAACTCTTGGTCTTACTTATAATTACTAAGGCACATAGGATAATACACATGATATGCAACAGGTTGTCATATGTGGTTAAGCATGAATAGTTCATGGAATTAAGACAACGGGGGCTTCTACATTAGTTTCATGACACCAGAGCAAACACCATGCATGTAGTCAATTACAAATCCATCAATTTTATTAACATATTTCAGGTACACAAACCAAGAAGGATCTTTGACACCCTTGTCTGTTGAAACACTACGACCTGCTTTGATGTCATTCAAAATTTTGTGAACAGATGTCAGCACTGATTCCTTAGTTCGAGGGGGCCCACTAAGATCAGCAATTTGTGGAGGATAAACATGACAATTACCACCTGCTTCTGTTCTAAAATGTTCACCTTTTTGCAAACAATGCCAGCAACCATAACTACCATTAAAACTGAATGCTGTTTGCTACCAGGCTTTTTGCAGGCAAATCACATGTGCATGTTAATATTGTTGCTTTGCAAATAAACTTATTTCCAGTGAAGTCTTGAAACTCAACACCTTCCTCAAGTGATTTGATTTCATCGAAAAGTGGTTACAGAAAACTCCACATTATTGGTTTCTTTGAAGAAATCCACATCCACATTCCATACGATCTTTAACAGGCAATTCATTGACAAGCAAATAAACAGGCCACAATGAAACTTTGGAACTTTTGAAAATAGACACCCCATCTGTATTAATAGCAAAAGATAAATTGTTTGGATCACTAAGAAAACCCTGTTGCCACAAATTTTGGTACAATACCCCATCATAGACATCACTGACAACACCTTCTTTGATGATCTACAAAATCTATGATTCCTAACACTTTCTGTGAAAGATTAAATAAGACCTGCAGCTGTTTCACTAAAGTGTAAAGAACAAAATATGACAAGCCTCCTGTAGCAGTCGAATCATTATTACAAAGTGGTTTGGACAATGCTTCATATCTTTTTCAACATGTGCATAACAAAATGAACAATAATGCCTTATTTCAGGCATATACGTGTAAACGGAAAGGTACTTTCGAGGTGAATACAGTGATGTTGGACATTTATGATTATCTGGTAATAGTATGCCTATGATTGTAAGCAAATATGTCATTGCCTCATCTGACACTTTGAACCTGATCATGAAAAGGCATAGTAATAACATGACGGCACCAAGACATTTTTTAGAACCAGGGAAATGTTCAACATTTAAGTTATTCTGCTCTTCATTATTTGAGAGCACTTCAGCTGATTGACTCATGCATACTTCTGCAAATTTCTCGGTTAATATCTCAGCTGTTTCAGTAGTATCATCGCAAAAATCCTCAATCTTCTCTTTTCTAATTACCTCTAGGAGATCATCAAACAAGGAATACAGATCTGCATCAGTCCCAGGAACATACTCAGGGGGTGGTTGGTCATCTTCTCATCTGTGAATATCTGCAACAGAATTTAATAAGAAATGAACATGTAAATATTTTCAGCGTTTAAATTTAGCGGTCGTCCAGGACGAAAAAGGCTGCCCAATGTGTATACACTTCCCCAAAGGAACCTTGAAAATCAACATGTATCAACAATCACTTAATAATTTCTGTTTGTTAAAATCAGACACAAGAAAAATCATATTGAAAATACTGATCCTACAATGTGCCTATCACATGTAAACAATCTTTGCTTTAGTCAACACTAGTTGAAAAAAAAGGTAAGGGCACGGAAATAAACACAGAATGTTTTAACTGTATAGAATCCATAAATTTGCTCAAAACAGTTTCTTATAAGAGTCCCAATCAATTAAGTTACCCTTTTCCAAAGATAAATTACTATACCGGTAGTTGTTACTTTGAAAACTATCTGTTCGCTGTACAGTACAGTGCCATATTACGGACTCAGACAACCATTTGAAATTTCTGAAATTATACACTCATTTTATCGCATGAAGCTATCCTTCCATTAATTGCCAACCCATAAGATGCTTTATGAACTATAAACTGTTCAATTTGTGATAAAAAAATGTGATTTTTGTTGGCTCTGCAAACTGACACATTTTAAATAGTAGAATGTTTGTAGTATGCCCAACCAGGCTTATATCATTTAGCCTTCAGAAAGGAAAAAAATAATTGTCCTTTTAAAAAAAATACCTCATCTTGGACTCCAAAGATTTCAGTTTCATCTAAAGAGTGTGCATTCTCTGGCTGATCCGAGTCACACTGCAAATAAGAAATGAACATGACAGACATTCATATTATAATAATTATATGCGTCTATATTCTAAAATTGCAGGCCTTAAATTTCAAGCAGAAAAAGCACCATTAATTGGCACATTTTACTGACAATATGAAATAGAGTTAACATTGTTCTGGAAACTGAAGTAGCCAGCTAGGTATACAATGGCTATACTCTTAATAACAGGTAGGCTACAACACTTCAAACAGTTCGCAGTCTTTCTTTTATCCATAAAACCTATTTTCTAACTAACTCTGGTATTGTTCCCTGACTTCGCTATCTGACCTAAATTAAGCCTCTAGGCTATTTTTAAATTCAAAATTGTACTGTAATATAATAATTTGAGCGAAAGTTGTTAGAAGATGTCTGGAATATACATCGATAAGGGGAAGGAAGTGAAGGTAGCGGACAAGTTATGAACTTACATCCGGCGTACTAAACTAACAAAGCCTCTTCAGACATTCGCCTTGTAAGTTGTGCTTTTTACGTGACCCGCCATGCGGGATACATTACGTCACGGCTAAACGGCACTACCGAACCATGTAAGTTGTAGGCTACAATACTAGCCTGCTACTACTATTGGTATATAACGTTAGGCCTTTACAAGGATAGGGTAGGCATACTTACAACCAAAGCAGTTAGCTGATCATCGGAATTCAACGGCATAGGCACCTTGGTTTTCCATTTGAGGTACGGACCTTTCCTTTTTCGAACAGCACCATGTTCCATTCAATCTTTGAGATTCTGATCCAACTTTTTAGTAGAAGATGACATGTTAAAGTTGGTCTATGTTGGGTGAAATCAACCGACTTCCAAACGAAGAAGTACTAAGTAGACGAGACTACTATCCAGGTACCGTACCTAGCCTGCGCGGCCTGGATGAACTAGATACGGTTGCTAGCTGAAACGACGATTACTGCGTGCTAGCTACCGTAGACGAGCACATACAGTGCAGCTATTCGCGATTTGTACGTATACTTACGTTTGAGTTGGCGGTAAGTACAAAACACATAATAGTGCGTGTATCTAAAACAGCTATATACGGTGCGGCAATATTTAGGCGCTCGTCATCTTATTAGGGATTTCCTTTCAAAATAGCCAAGTCTTTCACTTTAAACAATTAAAGGAAAATCTCAAAATTTTATAATATACATTTAGTAAACTGAAGATGTAAATTGGATATAAAGTTGCTGCGCAATAGTTGCGAGCTCGGTTTTTTTTTTTTTAATAAAAACGAAATGAAGGTGGCGGCAAACAACCAAAGTACAAAAATTATTACGTCATTCCGGTTATGCCTTGATCAATTGCTCTGACTAGTACAAAGCTATATGCCTAGCCTAGTATAACCTGTACGTCGGTTGCATAGGTCATATTGACAATACAAAATTTAAATTATATATCTTTTAAGAAGATGGAGGAAATGGATGTCTTCGTTTCAAAGGAAGAAGTGAAGGAGATTGCCAGAAAACTAAAAGCGGAACACGAAGAGGGAGACTGGATCGTCGTATTTTATATAGAGGAAAGAGTGTTTGGAATTGTCCCATCTTCTAACATTAGTTTGCCCAACTCTCGGCATGAAAATGTTTCAATTGAAACATACCAAAAAGTGACAGCCAGATATGGTACCACCGACCTAGAGGTTCTCTACTTTTACAGAGGTAGGTACAGTCTTTATATAGTAGAAGTTTAGTAAAGGCTACGAAAATATTTCACGGGGCCCTAGGCTAGCCTTGACTTGTAGGTAGGCTATTGTTGGTTTGTGTAATGATAAATATTGTTGGTTTGTGTAATGATAAATATCCACAGAGCATTGTCAATTACCACACAGCTATTGCGGAGACTGTAGCGTGGTGTGAAACCAATTACCTTTTTATTAACAGCTCCAAAACCAAGGAATTAATTGTTGATTTCCGTTCAGTCCAGATGCATGATCCAGTTATAATTA
>KN886803.1:58828-77201 GCA_000934455.1 Apostichopus parvimensis
GAGCTTTGTTGTTTTGGTTCCTGTCCTTTTCACGTTACGTTGAACGCTGCATTGTATACATTTGTGGGTTGGTGAGAGGTTTCTCTTTGTGGGTTTTCGGTTGGGTTATGGTGGTTGTTTAACAGACTGGGATTGTTTTTGGTTTTGTTGACCTTTGGTCCGTGTCCGTTTTCCTTGCACGTAAAAAGCCCTACATATTTTCATATTACTGCTTTATTGTTTTTCTTGTAAAGATAGAGCAATGTCCGCAAACCTTCCATTCGGGCGTGGTATTGGTAGACCACAAGTAGATTGTTTTTCGTGCGGGCGATTATTTTTTCATGGAAGCAGCTTCGCATTCATCACCCAAACTGTGAATTTAGGGGTAGGCGAGGTAGGCGTTTTGGTTGAAGGAGGCCAGGACCGGTAGCTCCTTTTGTGCCGCAATCAACTGGACCCCAGATTGCCAATTCAAAGTCGAGTCCTGCTGTGACACCGAATAACAATGAGTGGCTAAATGAAATTTCTTTGGCTTTTGGCACCGAGGATCTACCCCCTTCACCCTTCGATCCGTTAGCTGCCCTCATCGAAGCGAGCGACCAGTCGTGCCAGATCGCCCCGCCTCAACGGTGGACTGCGGACCTATCGACCTTTCGTTTGGACCCAGTGATAGACGAGCGCCAACCCCCCTGACATCACCCATTGAGGATAGCTCTACACTTTCCCCAACCACTTCAACATCAACCCCTTCAACAGCATCGTCGGATTCAACTCTGGATGAAAAAGAACTAACCCGTCTGCGGAACCTGATGGTCATTTCACAGATTGCACTCACCATGAACGCGGAAGTAAAAAACATTGGTCTTGGAGTTATATACAGGAAGGAAAAGCATACAGTCCAGTACCCAGATGGTACCGTCCTTACCACGGAGGAGGGATTCGAATTGCCCCCGCAGACCAGGGAACTGTTGACTTACAAGTAATCCATATATAGAGATGCCTGCGATCAGGACTTTTGTGTTAAATAACGTGTTTCATTATTATATATTTTGACCTTGGAAATATTATGGACATTTCACCTTTTGATATGGACTCCCGGTTTCGTTATTACATCTATTTACTTTGGAAATCTTCTGGACATTTCATATTTTGATGCGGACTTCCAATCAATTTATTTTGTGGTTTGGATCTCTGTGTTACATCGAGAGTGTTGTTTTCATTCACTTGGATTGTTTTCATGTATTTATATCTATGTACGGCACCGTAAGTTGTTTTTACTTTTATTAGTTGTATCTGGAATGTGACCTCACATGAGTCCAAATTGCACTTTCGCGCGAGCCGCGTTATACCTTTAGGGTATGAACACGTGCATGTAAGGTCATATTACTCTTTGTTCTTTCGCAGTCGAGCTAGGACATATTTGTTTAGTCGGTACAGATTGACATGTGATACGTTTTTATCTGAAAAGTTAGTTCTGAACTCATATTAACAGTTAATATCAAATGTTATTGTGTGTATAGGTTCTCGTGCATGGCAGGCACTATTAGTTATACTTTGCTTTTATACGTAGTTTGAATTCATGTATTTGGATTTCTTTTTGTATACGTATGTTTATGGTTTTAGATTTGTGTCTCATTAGCGATCCTTGCTATATTGTTCTCATAACTTGGGGACAAGTTAAGGACTGAGAAGGGGATAGTGTTATGCCGTTGTTCATCATATATGTCGCCCTCTATTTGCCGTAGGCTACATTACGTAATTATAGCAGGTCACGTGATGTCTGCTGAGCTGGTCAGCTGAAGCAGACCTCAAGACTTGTGACAAGTCTTCGCTCCCGATCTGAATCGTTTGGTTCGGTAGTAGCCCTGGCTCCGACCATTGTGGTCGTACTTGTATCTGTTTTGTATTCGTCTTTTATACACTTTTGTACGTATCGTTATAGGACTACTTCGGTATTGAGACCTCGTTTGTGACCATTTTCGTTTATGTGCATGTTTTCTACCTATTATTGAGGGCTTCGTGCCGATGTATTGTTTGTACCGTGGCTGGTTATAGTAATAGATTACGAAATCTACACAGCGCTTGTTCTTTACTCGTTTATCTATGTGTTATATCTTTTGCATGTAATAGCGAGATTTAAGGCTCGTCGTTACTAACATACAACCATCCAAGCCGCATTTGTTTCCATACCACCACCAGTCCTCGGCAGGGAATATTTGGACGCCCCAGAATCTTAGACTGAGTTAGCGTTACAATAGTTTCATCATTTATGTTTAAACCATTTAACAATCTTATTTCTTTCACTTACCATATCATTTGTTTAATCTTAACAAGAACTGTTTTTTGATGTACGCCTATTTATAAATATTTTATATTTATACTGGTTTAAAATAAATCGACAGTGCTTCAACAAGCTCTCCACAAGCCAAACCAAGATCTAGAACACAAAATTTGAGGCACTAACAGAAGGCTGCTAATCCCACCAAATATGCAGAGGTGTAGAAGTAGAATAAGGAGTACAGCAAGTTATACAGGCTGCAATGTTCTTCAGCTAAATATATGTTGCAGAAGAAGGGTCGGTCAGCTGAAGAGAGGGCCGAGGCAGAGATGTGGGAGAAAAGACACAAGAGAAATAATGAATTGGCCAAGAAGAGAATGGAGAAACTGAAAGAGACAAAGAAAGCTGTGACTGCTGCCAAGAAAACACGAAACAAGAAATTAACTACAAGGAATGAGGCTCATCGAAAGAGAGTTAAAGAAAAAACAAGAAGCGACTACAGCGAGCCAAGATGACAAAGGAGCAAAAGGAGGAAGAAAAGTGAAAAAAACGTGAGCGATACGCAAAGAAGAGGCACAGCAGCATTTTGGAGGCATAGGAAAGAGCACTGGAGGCAAAGAAGCAACAACTCAAAGAAATGGAAACAAAGTTGCATGAACAAGAGTTGGCACTTCAAGAACGTTACAAGACTCTGAAGGAGGAAAACTCTGATAAGCGTTTATCTGAAGCAAAGAAGGCAAGAAGAGGCAAGAAAACACCGGGCACACTTTGTTGCGACTACAGTGGATCTAATTAGGAAGTCCACACTGAGGAAATCGGCTGCACTAGCAGCGGCAGGAATTCATACCACAAAAGATAGTCTGGCAGATGGCGTAATGGAGGCAGTCGCTGAAGTTTTGCAAGCACCAAGACAGTCAAAGGCAAGGAAACGTCTATCTCAGTGCCTTTCCACCATCGAGAGAAAAACAATTGTTACAATACACAATCGTTACATAATGGGTAACACCATCGCCTATTTGCATGCAGAATTCAGTTGTATCACCCACCCCTCGGCTATGAATCTGACTGTAGAGTAGCAATAGCCTAGGCATAGTCCTAAGCAGTGAGTAGAAGCTTGCAATGGCCGAACTCAAGGCGGACCATAGTTCAGGCCCAGCTTAACGCCTGGCCCTATATTGCCAGCCTGGGTTACACTAGACTACGCCTTTTTCAACGTAGGCCACAATTAGGGGGCCGTGTCATTCCACCATCGGTAAAGCACTTGTATGGCGGAAAGAGCTCATTTATCGTAGGTGCACTGTTGGTCTAGCCTATGATATGCACTGTATATGCTTCGCTATACTCTAAGACTGAATATAATTTGCGAAAGTGACATCTGATATACTCTTTGAAAATAGAAGTGACTCTGTCCCAATATTTACCTTTCTAGTAAACAGGTAAGCTATAATTTATAAATTGACCACACTATGACACCATTGGCAATGACATCATACTGAAGGTTACTTTATTAGTATACATCTGATTTTCGGTGCACAGATAGGTGTGTGGGGCTTCTCTTGTAAAGAGTTACTGTGGAGGTCAGAGTGTAAGTGATCTACTGGGACTAGGACGTTGGAAAGTATATTATGTTGACAGCTTGTAAAACACAAACTGTTAGTAATCTCTCCGGGAAGTTTGATGAAGGAGAATGCCATGTCTGTGCTACTAGGTAAGAGATTGTACCAAACCATGTATGAACTAAATTGGATAGTTGCAGAGATTTGACATTTTAAGAATTTCATGGTACCCCTGCCCACTCATATTCATGAGATGGGAACAAACACCAACAGGGCACATCTACACATCATGGGGCATCTACCTACCAAGTATTTCTATTTTGTTATCAGAAAGACATTGCAAGTTAAAACGCTGATTCTCTTATAATTTCATGGCAGTTGTCACTTTCCTGTACGAGTTACAGAAAAGTGGTCGCCTGGAAACCATTTTCCAAGAAACAATGGAACAATTACAGAGGGAGCCTGCTGTTACATTGATGTCATTTGTGCATCAATCCAGCTCTAGTGAGTTGGTGCGATGCCAGGAGTTGTTGAATGATGGTGCTGACAATCTTGCTGACAACATCCTTCTTCATCTATATGGCATGAATGCCAGCGGAAGTGTTCCATGGTCCAGGCGACTGCTAACGGCCCCCACCAGCAGGAAAGGTGACCTGGCCACACTTTTGGCCAGAAGACTTTTCGAGGAATACACTAGTAAGTGAAAGCTTAAGTTTAGAATCATAATATAGATAACCATGGGTGGGATATGTTTGAAAGCAGGGGGGGGGGGGAGACCTGAACGAGGGGTGCAAGGGAAGCTATCTCCTCCCCCTTGTCAGAACTGTGTTTGTTTATTTCATAAAGCCCCTAGATGTAATATTTGAAGGTTTTTTTCCATGTACTAAAGATCTGTATTTGAAAATATAATTATGCTTTTTGCATAAAAAGCTTAGCCCAGATTTATTAAGAGACATAGAAGTAACAACCGGTCAAGCTTACCGGTGGAGCTGACTAATGAACATGTGATCAAGAATAAGTTATAGATATAAAATGAGTCACCAAAATCAGCAATTCCAGAGAAAGGCTAACTTGTATACAATGTTGCTTAATTAAAGGGCATAGGCCTATATGGCACTTTTATATTGGCACTAGTATACCTTACTAGTACTAGTGCGTTATGGATTTAAATAAGATTCATCACAATGGGTCAATCCTTTTTATAGCCTGTGTAATGAAAAATGTTAGAAATAAGTATAAGTATTGCAGAGTTGTCAGTATTGCTAATTAACGAACCAATTGTATAAAACAGCAAACTCAAGGTCGGGGAAAAAGTGAGGGGGGGGGGTGCGTTAGGGCCCTTTCCCACTGTATTTCGACCACTGTATACAACAAGGATCACAAAGATTGCCAAAATATCAAACAGTCTGAAGCTTTTACTTTTGTCCCCATATCACCCATTCAGTGGCATTTCTATTTTCCAGGGTCTCCAAATGTGGTTGTAGTTTCCCCATTACCACATAATGAAGACAAATGTTTTGTCTGCTTTAATAACAAGGAATTGTTCATTTAATCTTCTTACAGTCTGGTGTGCTTTTTACGTGCAAAGAAAACGGACACGGACCAAAGGTCAACAGAACCAAAAAGAATCTGTCTGTAAAACAACCACCACAAACAACCACCAGTAAAACAACCACCAAAAACCCAACTGAAACCCACAAACATAAATCTCTCCCTAACGTAGCGTTTAACTTGACGTGAAAAGGACACGGACCCAAAGGCCAACAGAAGCAAAACCCAAAAAAAAATACAAACCGGCCCCAAAAAGTCAACTCCAAACCACAAACAGAAAAAAACCAACTCATATTATGTAACGACCACACAACACCCACACCCAACAACCAACTCACTCCAAACCCCACCGGGGAACGCCGTCCCGACAGCAAACGACAGGCCTTTTTGGGGGTACCCCTCGACCCATTTACATTAAGGGTGAAGAGGGATAAGGTGCCTATCTACGATGTTTTGTTCCCAATACGGGTCTTTTCAGGCACCTAGCAGTGTTCCCCCTTTTCCTGCGAGCGAGCAGAGTTCTTAGCTCCTCGTCTTTGATCGAGTGGACTTCCCTGTCAGGAACAGGAGGTCCATTAGCGACCATCGTGTCCGGTATAGCGGAAGCGACTGCGGGCAGGGTGGAAGGGCCGCTCGAGTCAATGAGATCAGTGGCCTGTTTCGTCTCGTCAAACCAATCGGAGGACTCCTTAGCCACAACTACTAAGGCTGTAGTGCAGTCCTCCATTGGCGAGTCACAATCTGGACCACTTAATGTCTCTTGGGCCGGTTGACTCGGGCCCAACTAGTATCACCGATAGCGGGCGTAGCTACCGGTGAACCAGAACAAGCGGCATCCTGCTCCGCATGCCACTCCGCTACTACCATCTCCGCCGTTTTGTCCTGCTCTGCCTCAGTAGGCAGGCTGGCAGTCTCGGCAAGTTCGATTAGGGAAGAGGTCGGACACGAAAGGGGGAACAAAGCCTCCACCGGGGCGCTAGTTTCGGACACTGGGGCGATGACAGGAGCATCAGGTGGTTCGGTGTCAGAGGCCGGGACGGGGACCGCTTCAACCACGCCCGTAGCCACTCTCGCGGCGTATGAGCGGTCTGGGCATAAACGGGCCAGATATCCCCTTTACACTCGGCCAGGGTATGCCCAACCTGTAAACAGCGGCTACACCGCTTGTTCGGGCACAACCTGGCCTCGTGCCCTTCCAGCCCACACCTCCAACAAGTGCGAGGCTGGCCCGGATATGCAATGTGGGCCCTGTGCCCATTAGCCCACAAGGTAGAGGGGATATCGGACTTGAGTTCGATTCTAACTCGTCAGTCCCGGTCTTGACACCTTTACATTCAAGGAATTCCGGCTCCTCGTAGCCGGTAACTTTCCCAAAACGCCCCAGTGTCCGCACAACAACCTGTTCAGATAAGTCCAGAGGGAGATGGAGGACTGTCACCCACACCGAACTGTCATACGGTGTGAACTTGAGTCCCTCAACTCCCTCCAACACATGGACACCTCGGACGCGGGCAGTCTCCGGAGAGATTTACGCTGAAGCGCGTCACCTCTCCAGGGACCTTTAAACCAACAGAACGCAAAACTGAAAAAACTTGACAGCTAGGGGTGTGGCAAGCCACGCACCTATGAAAAACAAAAACCACGCAACAAAGCCAAAACTACACTAAACAAACTACAAACTATTGAAAGGCCAACGTAAAAAACAGAAAGTGTGTGGTCAACGAAAAGTGGAGAGCAGCCGAAACACGTCCGCACTCCACGAAAGCAAACTACAAGCCTGGTGCCAAAGTAATCCAGCAGATGATCAGGTAACTATCATTTTGAATTCTACTGTAATGTGCCAAGTTGGAAAAAAGAACATATTTATATTATTTGGTGGTTATAGTCAATACCATGATAGTGTACAACTTCAACCACATTTCAAACATTACATGTGCAAGAAAGCCCCCACTGTCGAAGAAAAAAGAAAAGAGAAATCAACAAGATTTGAAGAGGCTAGCTCCTCCCCCACCCTCTTTTCCAATTTTCTTTCAAGTTACTTTCAAGTTCCTCAATTAGTTTTGACACAAACAAATAAATTAATCGTACATGTCATTATGATTTCGTTGAACATTTTATTGATTTACACATTTGTAGGCCAATGCTATCCTCAGGGGAATAGGTCGTGGTGATGCCGATGATGACGATGACAGTGACGATGATAATGATCATGGTGACAATGATGACGATAATGGTGACGGTGATGATGATGATGATGATGATGATGATGATGATGATGATGATAATGGTGATGATAATGGTGACGGTGATGATGGTGATAATGGTGACGATAATGGTGACGGTGATGATGTTGATCATCATCATCAACAGAAAAGCAAGGGATGTGACCCTGAGAAAAAGTACGATATTACATTTGTCAAGTCTTTGAGTATTTATCTAATATAAAGTTTTTTCCATCTTCCATTACTAAATAAAAAAAAATAAATAAAACAGAGGTCTGCAATATTGGTTTTGGTACGCTGGTTTGCTTTCTCCAAATGCATGAATAGCAATAAAGAGATACGACTTTAAATTTACAGTGCAGCCATTACAGGTAACCAAACTTTGTAATATTAAATAATCAACTGGTTAGAAACGGTCTGTGTATTTCTTACGGCAGGTTTGCAGCAAACGGAGAAAAAACTTTTAGCTGTCAGAGAAGAATTATGAATTAAAGATATAGTAAAATGACACTTGATAAATTCACAGTATCACTCGATAAAAGTTGCTTACCCCAAGTTATACACTAATTCCTTGAAAAAAAAAACAACTTCACACCAATAAAATAAGCATTTTTTGCTTATTTAGACCAATGTTTACGATGACCTACTTTCTGCTGAAGTTGCGCTCCAATGTAGGTCAAGCTTTTGTTCGCTCTGATGACGTATAAAGGTGAACGATTCAGACGACTGGCAAAATATCTTTATACTGTAGTATATAACCTACACACATCTTGACATGACACATTATACATAAGTTTGTAAATATCACGAAATCAAGTCGGAATGACGAAAATAGTGGAAGTAAGAGTGAACAGATTTTTCTAGAATGTGAAGAAGACGATATCGACGAATATGAAGCCGGTGAGGATCCTGAAAACGACCGTCCCGTGGTCAACGCAATTCAGCCTTATCTATATCAACCAGAGGACGATGAAGATGACGACGAAGGGGGAGGGGAATTAGCGAACCACGTTCGCATTCATCGAATACATTCGATAGATTGGTAAGAAGCAACTACAAACTGAGAAACCTTTTTTTAAATCTTCCTTTTTTCCAAACCCCTAACGTACCGTGGGGGTTTCCTCTGGCTATTTGGTTTCTCTGTCATGAAACTGGTTTAATGTAAACCGTTACCACTAGGCTTTATACGCTAGCCTATAGCTTTTCAAGTTCCCTATACAAAAATTATGCATTGTAAGGCTAGGATGATAAACAGTGATGGGTCACATTCAGAACGGTAACGTTAGTAAATAATGTTTCTACGCAATGTCAGCAAATTTATATCAATAATCATGATCGTATTATTTTCGTAACATGTGCAAATATACCAATGGGTTTTGTTATACATTGGTTGCAGTCTAGGCTGGCCTACTTTCTTGTGCATAGGATGTATAGCATATCCACACAATTCATTTTCGAGGAGAATAAGGACAGCCTATGCTGTTCATAACAAAATGTCAGCAATTTTTTTGTATTAAACACAGCAATTTGTGTCCCCAATAGTTTTTTCTTCAGTCTGATAGGCCCTACCCTATGCATGGTAATATAATCAATTGAACCCACTCACTGGTGAATCTTGTGAAGATTTCAAATAAATCTGAAATATCAAAATTGAAATAGAATACTATAATGCCATAGGCTAGTATACTGATTTCAACTATTTTTATCATTCTTATCTAGGTGCACCTGTCAAAACTGTCAGATCATGCCATCTGGGAGGGAATGTGTCTGTTGTTCAGAGGTTCCACAGGTCCTGGAAAAACGAGACGATGCAAGGACACTGTATCACCAAGCCCAACCCTACCGGTGCATTACAGAACATCCAGGATTTCAATCCGTTTGTCTTGATGTTCATGCTCTCCAAACTGCTTGGTCTCAGTACAAGCAGCAGTACGATGAACCGTATGAGGGCCCTCAACATAAAATGTTTCGGCACATCTCTTACCGGCAATTTGCAAGATGGATATGGTGTTTCCTTGGTCGTCACCTGAGAATCGTTCTACCATCCTGTGCTGTTTCAGCGATTCGTGCTACCTTTCCGCCACCGGGAAATGAGGATGACCATGTGTATGTAGGATTCCTAGCATAGGATACAGTATGAATAGGCTTCATCCATTCCTGCCATTGATACTTTTTAAGAAAAGTGGCCCAAAGAAGGAACACCTGGGCACGAAACTGAAACGAACGGCGGCAGCTGTCACAGCAACATTGTCAACTGACTTACCTCTCGGCCCAGTCCCCCTACATCATGACCAGTGGACTGTGATCAGGTCAGGGAGTAGCAATGTAATTTCCTTTACATCAGAAACTATGTACAGATACTACACATGATCTTAGGCAGAAGCATTCCTACCATTGATTCCTTATTTTTTTCCCCCTTTGGTCAAACATTCCAGGAGGGTCACTCAGTATAACAAATGGTTAAGGACAGTCAGAATATATATTATTATGTTCCACGGGTATTAAAGTAGGATTCAGAGTTTGAAGTCTCAAACACTGTTTTATTCTATCAGGGCATTTTTTTGCAGATGATTCACTTCTCTGTTAAGTAACTACTTCTATTTCCAGTACCTATATTTTCACAAACAAGCGAGTAATTGCCTGAAGAAACATGAAGAGTTGCCAGGTTTTCTTTGGTGGTGTTTTCGTATCTAAATTTCAACCCAATTTCCAGTAGCCTACTTGATAGCGTTTCAATTGAGCCAATAAGTAAGAAGACAAAATTCCACAACATTTAGACATTTGCTTGGTACAAACACCAGAGGGCACAACATGTGTAGTAAATTTCTGCAATAAAGTAGAAAAAAGTTTTTACAGATTATGTAATAGGTAGTGTTTGCAAGAACTAAGAACTGTTGATATCCCTTTCTATATAAATCACCATGCAATTATGTGCCATTAATGTAAGTTCATTCATTACTGGGACCAGTCTTAGCTGTCTCTTCTCAAAGCTGTCTTTTCTCTTCCCTCTTCTAGTTCACAATCTTATTGTTTGCAATCCAAGTTGCAAGAAACCTTGTTTGGTAAAAGAAAAAAGGCATGAGGGACCACAGTGAGGTATTCATTTAATCGGATGGGAAACCATGTTTCTAGCACGGTCAATACTGCATGCCGTCTTGTCATCTTACTTTGTCTGTCACAGAACTGTTCAATACAGGTGTAACAAGTGTACTTCAAGCTGACTTCTTCCTTGTAATCATTCGCGTGTAACCCATGAAGGTTGCCTTTCTTACTTCATTAGTATCCCAACTTGGTTGTGTAAGGACTGGAGTGACTAGTTGATCTATAGCCTAATGAAATGGTTTGACCTGCATACAACAATTTTTTGACAGAAAGGCCAGTCTTGAGCTCTGGAAAGATAACATAGTTTCTGCGAACCTACTACCTACCACGCAGTGTGTGTCACATAAAGAAGTAGTGTGACCCCTTCTCAGGTCCAGAAATAAAGAAGAACAGATTTCAAAGTTTCTTTGTTTCCTTCTATATTTGAAAGTTGTCGTTTTATTTGCTAGAGTATTTGAAATTGCTACTTCTTCAAGACAACTTAGCATTAAAGTAAAAATGAATTGCTAAAAGTTTCAGTGTGTGACTTGTTGACCTCTGATGACTTTTGACCTGTACCATGCAAACACTGAGCGTTGTTTTATTCACTGCATATGACAAGCATATAAAGTTAAAAAAGTAAACTTGCTGATTTGACCTGAAAGTTAAATTTTCTCATGCTTATACATCACACTTTAAAGGAATGAAGTACAATAGTTTGTGTTTGAAAATGACTTTGAACCATCATACTGCTTTAAGCACTTATTAGCAAAGATACAAAGTTTCACGTAAACAGTTTCTTTTAAACAATGTAACACATTTTTCACTTAAAGTTTGCAAAAGAGGACCATATCATTTTCAGATCTGGAAGGCTAATTAGCTCATTCCAATTTTCCATTGAATCAAACATTTCACTATTTCAGTATACACCCTAAACTCCTTAATCTACAGTTAGACTTACACATTGAACAGTAATGCAGCTAACCTATTACAGTACTTGATTCTGACAACTAATTTGTTCAATTTCTCTATTTGTCTTTCTAATTGTTTGAATTATCATTAAAGGTAAGCTGTATTGGCCCAAAATATGCTAGATATTCAGATATGGTCACCTTTGGTCAAAATTCCTAAACTGTTATTTATTACCCACCGCGTGTAGGAAATTTACCTCACTGGGACATTCAGTCATCTAGTGTGTTCATGTAAAATGTATGAAAACAATTTGGAAATTAAAGACCTAGAGGAACGAAATTTGTGAAAACTTGTAGCAACCATAGCATGCTATAATTTGGGGCTAATATACAGAGTACCTTTAATGGCAGCATACATGTGTGTTGCAGTCACCAAGGCTACGTGCTCTTCTCCTTAAACGTATCATTAATACATTTGAGCTTTCAAGTTTGAAATGAAGACTATTTACTGCTAGCTACGGCCTAGTTTAAAAGAATTTATAAACAATAAAACATGGTATATAACAAAAGTTTATCTTGCAAAATAAAAACTTAAGGTAAGGTAATCCTTAGTAGTCACTTATGATTTTATGAACTTTATGAGACTTGAATTAAGCATACCTGTGACTGGAGGAAAGTATCACTTGCTTTATGCTGTACATGTCATAGTTCTGTACCTCAAATGACCTTTGTCCCAACAAAGCAATAGGAACCCAGAACTCACTATGGGAATAGATCATGAGATATTCATTTTTCAGACTTACTTCTAACTGAGTGAAAACAATATGGATCCTCCACTTACCAATGGCTATACCTACACTCCAAGTGTGAAGTTAAACCAACTTGCACTTCTCGATATATGGTGTTTGAGGTTTTCAGGCTTGATCTCTATTTACCTCAAATGACCTCCATGAAAAAGAAATAGAGACCATATACTCACCAAGTGCTACCAACATACAAAAGACAACAGATGCATTCTGCAAGGAATCAAAAACGAGTAAAATGTTCTGCAATTGCTTTTTCTTTACTTGGCCTCTCAAACGTAGAACACAGTTGAGGTGGAACTTCGACATCTGGAGTTGTATCAACTTTTCCTTTTTACTTTTCAAGTTCTACCAGTGATGTAACTTGTTCTATGAGCTCATCAACATAAGCTGAAAGAAATGTTTCTGATGTACTAAAATTGAAATTTACACATGTGGGGTGTGTGTATGGAGAGGGAAATACATTTGATGTGACATTAGATGACCTCTGTTTGCAAGGATTGTTTTTGAACATTTTTCTAACATCTTTATAATTAACATACTGGCACCAGTTCAAAGATGTCAAAACACGTTGACAATAAAACTTTCATATCCATACGATCAATCCAAATTCGAGTAACAAGTTTAGTTGTAGCAAAACCTGGAGTTTATAGAATTGTTATTTTGGCTTCTCATATCCATTTGTATTATCAATCAAAATATCTACTTCATGCAGTATGAAATTGTACTAGTACACACACTATGATTTTCAAGAGTGTAGTACCGAAGTATCCTGAGTTACAGGATTACAAAAGCAACTTTTATGGCCTATAGTCTACAAACTTACCCTTTGTACTTCTCGCTTTCTATAAGCAGGTCTCTCAGGCAAGTTGGTACTGCACGGCTTCTCGACTATGTCAGTGGTGTAAATGGTTGGCACATCATCTCCTTTCAGTTTCCTCTTGCTGAAGTCCCAAAGAGAATTGCAAGAAAGAATTACTGGTGCACCTTCTGGCCTAATGTTATTCAATAATTTCTTACACAAGGTCAGGAGTACTTTTAACTGTTATGTGAAAAGGTTTTAGCAGAAATTCTATTGGCAAATTTTGACACATGATTTGGCACAGTATCTACTCCATGCCGCAATACTGATCTGATGCGCACACCTCAACCTTTGCGCACAGCTCTAAACTTGATGTGGTGTATTATGACATAGGATTTTGTATTTGAAACATACTTCATGGATGCACTGCTTATGCACCACTCATGGAACTCACATGTTTAGATTACCTTGTCATGAGTTTTGTTCACTTATGTCTGACAAGGAGCTATGCTTTTTAACAATTAAACTGTTGACAGTTTCTGCAGCCAAACAGTATACTACTACTAGTGTTACTGAAGATTAGCTTGCTCAAAGAAGACTAGATATAGAACATTAGTGATTTTACACTTTATTCCTTCTTAATTCAGAAGATATGACGTAGGCCTAGTTAGTCCTGTTTGAATAGTAACTTGTCTTCAATATATAGGCCTACCTGGTAAGTTTTTATTGATAAAACTGATGGCATCTTGTTCTTATCCATTTACATGCACCACTATAGCTAGCTTTTGGTGCACAGTTTGCAGTACTTTTCACTAAATTGGTAATTGGTTATAAGTAACTTTAGGCTAAATTGACGTTTGGTTTCACACACTGACATTAGGGAGGCTAGTCTACGTTATTGATCAAGTAAGTTACATGCACTAATGTAGGCCCCAACTTGTTGTACTTGTAAGTTGTAGGCCTACGGACTAGGACAGTATGATGTCCCTAGTCGCACAGCCGTATACTAGGCCTTACTAGTGGTGGTACTACGTTATCAGACTACGTGTCTAACAGCAATATTGACATGTGTCTGTCGCTTAAAATTTGCTTGAAAAGACTTTACCTGAAAAACGAATTATCGACGGTGGATACCGACTGTTACCTTATTAACGTAAGGCCTAAGTGCAACTACACCGAGGCTTGCCTAACAACACTACAGTAACAATACTAACACTAAGATAGTAACAACATAACAATACTAACACTAACATAACAAGCCAAACAAGTAAGGATTATAGTCTTCGGTGCACCGAGATTTGAATCTTCATTGCCATGCGAGCTGGGCATCTGCGACATAAAAGTGAAGGAAATAAATTGCACCTTACCTGTTTCCAAACCCTACCTTTTGTTTCAATAAATCCTCCACGTACGAGTCAGGGGTGAAGTGTTTCGAGCATATCACCGTGTAAGGTGTAGCATGCCAGTGACAACGTTTTAACTGCACGAACTTTTCCCATCTCTTCAACACCTTAGCTTCTTTTGGTATAAGATGTAAACTTGTTCCGTTTTTCTCGCTTAAGCTGGAACATCCAAACACCACACAACGTTTCGGCATTTTATTCTCGAAAAAGCAACACGACTTAATACTGCCACTGCTAGTGCTACGACCAAGAAGTCAATACACTTAGTACATAGTAATACAGTAACCTACGAAGCCACATACAACCGTGTTCACCTTGTGACGTCACTGCCGAAGCTTTCCGGAAAAGAACGAAACTTCGGACAAATTTGGTAAATCACAACAATCACAACAATTTGCCAACTGAATATGAAAAGCATTTACAAACTGATTGCTTATCATTGTGTAATCCTTTTATGAATTTTTATGAAGTACTCAATTCAGTGGTAGTGCTGATATGGGAGGGGAAAATTTTCTCTGCACCCCCTTTCCCCAAAACAGATCTGATACCTATCCAAACTATATAGAGTTAGGCTAATAGTTTGTACTAGAAACAGCTTCCGATGCAAATCCTTGATGTGAAAATTTGTAAAATGATATACCACCATTTTATATCTGAGTTTTGTTATTTAGGCAAGAATCCTGAAAATGATGGAACCCCTTCCCTCATATCAGTATTATATTTTTTTCCCACAAAAAAATATACCTTGCCCCTTAGAAGCTACCACAATTGCCTAAGCTGGTCCAGCCACTGGAGAATTTTGAAACTACTTAAGTTGACCTCCAGAATAACAATTTTAGAGGATCAGTATGGATAATGATAAGCCAATCAGTGGCGATATACAACATGAAAAGCTGCATTTAATATAGTGTGCCAGCCAAAACACTCAGTGCAGACGTTTCTTTTTGTGCGAGTCTTCACACCTTTTAAGGGTCACCTTTATTCTATGTCATACACAACACAGTAAGTAATAGGAAATTGTAAGCAGATAAAAATTGATACGTACCATAAATTCCATGGTTTTTCTGTTAATATTCCCAGAGACGAAGGAGACGGTTGTGCACCCTGTGTAACCGTGGGCAACGGTACCTCGGCACCCACTTACGCAGAGTGCACAACATACGAGGCGCCAAAGAAAGGCAGAGAATGCTTTATGCCGCAAGAGCAAAGTAATTTCCACTATGTCTACGTTTGTTTCATATTGGAAGCTGTAATGGTTTAAAATCAATTATCCCTTTGGGGGGGGGGGTTGAGTTGACAGGGGGGTTGAGTTGACAATAACATTGTATAAGGTGGGGTTTGCATACATTGCAGTTTGTTTTAAATATTACTATTCTTGTATATTGCAATAGCTTTTAGAATAAAAAAGGTCAAGGCCCCATGCAGTGTAGGCATAGCTTACTTTTGGCACTTCTGTCCTCAAAAAACTTCTCTAAAATTGTTTTGGTAATTGTAACATTTTGTCGTTAGGTATTGGATGCAACATTGTACAAACTTTCTTTCTGTATATATATTTGCAGGGTGCCTATCGGTAAACCAACTCCCTGTGGAAGGCGACTTCGGGACTGTCCTATGACTGGATGTCCTGCAAAAGGGTTGAAGAGGATTGACCATCATCTTGCCGGGGTACACAATCTTAATGTAAGTAGTGTATTACGGAAATACAAAATAAGACTTTCAAATTTGTAACTTCAATGAATCTAGTATAAAACTAACCAAGCTCTTGACTATACAGTCTTTGCCATCAGCGTTTCACTGTCATTTTCCGTAATTTCATGACTCTGTCTGTGACAAGGAGGGGGGGGGGGGAACAAGTCTGATTCAGTTGCATGGGACTGATATCTGATATCCTGCAAGTTGGTGGATGTATCAAACTGAATTAAGGGGAAACTGAAAAGGTGCAATTGTAGACATGCACATTTTCCTGTCAAATAGAAGCATAAACATATAAAAAACCAGCCAATGGAAAGGGAAACTGACTTCACAGGGAGAGGGGACTGCCCCTTTCCCGGCAAATCCAGAAGTTAATAACATCAAAAGACAAAGGAACCCCTCCCAGTGGCTGGACTGTTGCCTGAGTTTTAATTACTCACAAGCCCTATAGCTCCCAAGATTCCTTATCCATGGTCCCAAACCCCTATCCCCATCCACACCAAAATACTGCTGAAATGGGCCCCATGATGTCATCTTTCTTCTGGTTGGTAAACTGTAAAAATGCAGAGCATATTTCACTATTTCCTTATCATTACTTTTTTCGGATCCTACAGAGAAATACCCGCCTGTACAGCGAAATGCTACTATTAAGTAACAGGACTGCCCTGGATGATGATGGGTCAACTTCCTCTAAAATGACATACCCTGAGATGTCAGCTGAGCTATTGCAGGACAACACTTTAGGTAAATAAAAGAAATATATTTTGATATTTCTTGTAGTTATCTAAACCTCTTTGCCCAGTTTTGAGGCAATCAATATTTCAGTCTTATCAGTAGAAGGAACTTTTTATTCATATACCTCCTATCTCTACGAACAAAACTTAATTATAACTTTGTGGATTTATCTTGAGCGTTACATGCACAATCGTAAGAGCATGATGGTAGTATCTATATGATTTCCGTTTAATTCTCACAGGACAGTTCCAGAAGTACTACGAGGTGCGCGGAGGGAACACTGCTGCTGCAAGGAAGTCTGCACTGCAGCATCGAAAGCAGGTGGAGGCCCTACTGAGACGTCTCAGCGTGACCACTAGGCAGCTGATAACGCCCAATACACCTATGAGGTACCTCAAACTTTCACTTCTATTAATTCAAAAACTGACATTGGAACTACACCAACAACAGTTGAGTTCTTCTATTCAAATATAATGCATCCATATGCCAAGTATGAAAAGTATAGAAGCTTCGACTTGACAAAACCTTCCATGTGAAGTTTAATGCTTTTATCTGCAACTTTGTGGTTTTTGGATGTGAAAGGACATTTTTATATTCTTTAATCATTAATGCATGTTCACAACACGACTATCGCTAAACAAACAACACTAAGTAAGACCTCTGTAAGTAATGAATCTATCTCTCTTTCGTTTCAGAATTGTGTAATCTTTACAGAAAGAAGCGAAGCAACCAAAAACTATTGGCAGCTACCTTCTTTCTGTTAAGAAGCTCTGCAATTTTTTAATTGCAAATAGGGAGGTGGCAAATTGCCCAGGGGTCAACAGCAGGGCCACCATTCGCGATACACAAAGCAGTGCAGATAACTTCACAGCTTCACTCCGTGCACAGACTGTCCGCAGGGAGTTGGAACTGAGGGCAAAGATAACTGGTAATATTACATTGTAATGTGCTTCTTTAAACAGATGATCATGCACTCCTTTCTCTGCATTCAAATTCAAATTAAATGTCCTTATGGACTAGCAGTAACAACGATCTAACTAGACATACACCTTTTGTTTCTTAACCATCCTCAATTGAGCTCGACTAGCATTATTCATAAAGTACTTCACAAGTACAACAGCATTAGGTTCCATTGTTAATCTATCTCTTCTTTTCCACGCCAGGAACATTTCACTGGTTATAATATAAACAACGTATTATATTATTTATGTATCTTTCCATACAAACAGATGTCCTTCTTCCTTCCAATGAGGTGACAAGGTTTAAGGAGAGTGTCTCCCTTGAGCTTGAGGCAACCATCCGTAAGTCTACAAATATTAAATTAAGCATAAATAGTGAATGGCAGAAGGGTAATTTGAAT
>KN886803.1:101824-114402 GCA_000934455.1 Apostichopus parvimensis
AAACCAAATAATGTGAGGTGCATACAACTATTGCTTCATGGTATAATTAAGGCAAAGAAGGTAATATGAGGTTGTTTTAAGTCAATTTAATCGCAAGGTTTGACCCTACTGTGTTGGGTGGGAAGCGTATATGTACGGTTGAGTCAATCATGAGGAAAACTGAAATGCCTTCACTATAAATCTTCAAAACAATTTCATCAATTTAAGGCTTCACAGTGACTACCAATATGCAAATTTAAGCCATCAAAGCCTGTGCTATTTTATATAATATTTAATATAAGCCATCATTTATAAGCTTTCGAAGCTTTAATGAAGCCTTAATGAATGCATTCATGTTTGGTAAGGGTAGGTTTCGATCCTTTCCTCCATTGCGGAAAGGATCAAAACTTATGGCGGAAAGGTATGGCGGTATGTACCTATGGCGGAATGGCACTGGAATCAAATTTTTAATATTAACATTGTGGTACAACTCTGGAATCCTTTTCTTTCACTAACAGACAATATCCTAGGCCCTAAGTTGTAAGTAGCCATTTTTGTAATTGCAGTTGGTTGCCCATTGTTTTGTTCAATGGGTTGGCCTTATTTTTATTCTGATTATCTTTTAGATAAACAGCCAAATTCTGGGCAAATAAAATTAACTTGTCAGGATAAAGTGATTCTAGTCATATCCAATAGCAAAGTACTGAAAAAGATGGTTTACGTTTTCATGATAGGTACAGAATCTGTTAGTTTATGTTAATGGATTGCGAAATCAGACTTTAAATGCATATATGTGCTTATTTCTTTCTTTCAATATTTTTTATAGGGATTAGTGTCCTACAGTTACTGTACATGGCCTAGCCTAACTGAAGTCTACAGCAGCTTAGTCCTAAATACACCCTATTCTACTGTGTTAGAGACAGGAATGATCACAAAGTGGCTGTGAGGTACCTGTTAGCTAATTTCAGCTGGTCATCCAGCGGTCTAGGATCCCATTCATTACATAGAAAAGTTAGAATGCACAGTAGATCCCAAGTGTATAGCGTACATGTACTTGTCATGCATGCTGTAGTACTGTACTTAAAGAAATTAAGTTAAAGCATTGTTATTGGGTTGGCAGTTAGAATGTCATCTACATGCTAATAATACTGTTGATAAAATTTGACTTTTTTACCTGCACATGTGGACTTATTACTTATTCCTGGACCGATTCAGACAGTCACGTAAACACTAATTGCCTTGCAGAAATGATGGACGCAAACTTGTTTTCTTTGAGAAACAAACCCCAAGTACACACTCTCTACTAGGTCAATGGAAAACTTAACAAAACACATTTTAATGAACATCTTTCATTTTTTCTTTTCAAAAACCCACAACTTCTTCTGAAAAGAGCGAAATTTGTTCCAATCCTATAGCTCATTGAATTTGTTTGAAATAAATATATCATAACAATCAACCACAAGGTACAGGGTCAACCAAACCCTGTTAGAGAGATTTTCATGCTAAAAATAGACAATGATTGGCTAATAGTCCCTATCCAGTGTCTGGAATCATTGCATCTGTAGTGCTCAATGAAGTGTGTTAGTGTAACAACAAGTACTTGCAATGTTACTTTCCCCGTGTAGAGATAGTGAAGTTTGCGGTATAGGCTATCATATGTGTACACTCAAATAGCATAAAGTTAGGCCTTGTTGTCAAATACAATAGGTCACTTTTGACAACAATCACTCCTGGTATGAAGATGCCTTTGAATTGTTTCTGAGACTATCACGTAATATTTGAATTTGTGAGGAATTTAGCCAGAGAGATGCACATGGTAGGTACAGGGATTTTGGAAGAGTTGGTTTTTTGGAATCCTGCAAGGTCAAAGCATGGAGTTGGCGAGTAGGGAAGTACCAGGGCGGATGAGGGGGCGGGGCTGTTGGGAGTATTAGTTGATTGAAAGGACAGGGAGAGCGTAAATAAAGGTCCGCCCCTGTCAAACAGCGAAGCTAAGGCACTGGGCCATCTGCTCTCTATATTGTGTATAACATTCACAAAGTATACACAGTGATATGAACGCATCTTTACAATTACACTAGTTAATGTAGGTAATACGATAAACGCATTTGTTGTTCGATCGGGCGCAAGCCTTTTTTCATGGGACGCAAACCTTTTAGGGGGGAGGCTTGCTCCCCTGGGACGCAATTTGTTTTGCTCTAGTAACACTACTGACATGTTGCCATTGGTGTTAGTACTTACTTATTTCATTTTCCTTTAGATGAGCCAAAGGCGTAAAACGGCAAACTCCGAGGAGAAGAGAGCTGTGGATGCTTGTGGGAAAAGTGGAGACGCAGAAGGATTTCAAGTGGAATTCATTGATGAGTTCATAGGTACAATTTTAATTTTTGTGAAGCATTCAATATTTGAAAGATGCACAGAACATCATATGTCACATATCATTGCTTTTGTTTACAAACTATGAACTTTCCTAGATAGTTGAGCAGTATCTATGGTGTATCTATTGAGCAGTATCTATTGAGCAGTATCTATCAGTATCTATGGGAGCAGTATCTATGGTGGTGACAGATTGCAAAAATATTTTATGGTAGTCCATATCACAATTAGCATTTAGCACAATTAGCCCCAAAAAATAGCAATGAGGTACAGTGGCTGCTGTTTTTAGGCTTACTTGTCACATACAGTATAAACAATCTCTGAACACTTGACTTCTGAGCACTGAATTAAAGAAGTATTTTCCATGAAATGTGAGATCATGTGGCCTACTTTAATGAGTAAGACTTGCATATTGAGCCCATATGTAAACTTTGCTTTCAGTTGGCTGGGATGGCAACTCGTTGCTGTTCAACGAAAAAAATGATAATCTTGTGTTGATACTCATTCATAGCCAAAATTAATCAACACACTGACTTTGCTAAATCAGCCCTCCAGAAGTACAACATGTGGATGTCAGACTTGGAAACATATATCACTTTACGCACACCTTATGACCAGAATGTAACACTAAATACAGTTGATAAAACAGAACACATACTGTTTGTGAGAGCATCTGTTTATAGGTTGATCCCCTTTAGGCAAGAAAGCACTAAGTACTGGCATTCTGGTTGTCATGGCTTCTATTTCAACCCTGGTCACATTGAAGAATAATTTTTTTCTGATTTTACCCAGGGTCTGGTGTTTTTTGCAAGAAAGCCTTCCAGAAGGGAGAATTTCTCCTCGAATACAAAGGAGGACTTGAGGAGAAAGAAGAGAAGAAAGTTATCCGGCTGATAAAGGAAGTTTTCTTTACTTTTTTCGTCATGATGGTAAAACGAAATGCTGAGTTGTAAATTGATAATATTGCAGTCTACTTGTTGTAGACAGAATTGTAAATGGGTAGTTCATAGTTATGGATGTACACTTCGGAGTTTAACAAAGCACATAATCCAAGCCAAGAGTCTTACTTAACTTTATATATGGTCAACTCATGTAGCTTATCTAGCACTATAATCAGGATAAATACCAGCTGCCCGACTTTTATTGTTGCCGAGTTAAAATGAATTCATTTATATCATGCTTCTAAGTAGGTCCCATGTCCCTTTCACTGTGGTTATGGATGTACAGATTTATGGTTATGGACATACACTTCTGAAAATTATGGACATACAGAATTAAAAACATACACAAATTCAACCTGCATATGAATTTGCAGATAATATTGAAATGAAATGAACATGGTATCAAAAACAAGAACTTACATAAACAATAAAAGAGAAGGAAAAGATACCCCTTGTCACTGGCTTTGCTACAGGATATCAAATAATTCCCAATATAACTGTTTCCCCCCCCCCCCAATTTCCATCAGAATTTTACCGAGGGACGGGGAGGGATGTAAGTTACCGTACAAAAAGTCATTATTAAATACTGCAGTTAATTTGATAACACTCAACAAGAAATGTCTGTCCATACACATTTCTGCATCTAGAGTATAACCAAATAACTGAGCACTAGACTAAAGACACATTTTAAGTTGCCCAAACATTTTGTCAAATCTCTTAGGTTTTCTATTTTGAAGTGGCCTGTTCCAATTAGGTTTGCCTACCTTATAAATGGTGTAAAATTGCCTAATTTATCATCTAACCTTTATTGATGAACTAGCATTAAGCAATATTATGTCTAATATGCAGTATACTGTATTGTCTAAATCATCTAATCAGAAATATTTAGGCCAGGGGATCCATATATATGTATGTATATGGGTCATTCCATTTATGTGGGTACCAACAGCATATGGCTTGACTAAATCATCAAGTGGAAACAACAGCGGAGTCTCTGTTTTCACAAGATAGAAAATGTTAGCGTCACAATCTTCGATAGTGCATAGTACGATCAATTGGAACTTTTACGGTTTTTACGTCGTGCAGTATAATCGGGGTGTTAATTTTGTTAAGTTTTACGTGATTTTTCGTTCCTTCAAACTAATTGTTTCTTGTGAAATATAATGTTATTACAAATTGGTGAAAGGTTGGTGGGTTCACCGTTACTCGCATACTAGCTCAGTATGTGTCATGTGCAAAATGAGGGGACGTCAAAATTTTACCGTCCCCGAAATACGTTGTGACAGCTTAACGCTAGGCTCGTTGCCGTACCTACAGCGTTGCTGTTACGCTAGGGCAATACTAGTTCATACGTACATTGTTATTAATAGGCCGTTTCTTATAGTCTTAATCTGATACGACTTTTAGACTAGCCCTAAGTTATGCTAGGCCTAGATTATTAAGATTGATGTATGACGTTCAATCTGTACAGTTAGGGGTGTAGGCTAGGCCTAGGCTTGGGGCAACATTTCACAGGTGGGAGTAACGGTATTTACTCTTTTGCTGAACATTTTTCAAGTTGTCCTGGCCCTAGAGGCTAGAGACATTTGCAGGTTAAAAATATGTCTAGGAAATTAATGTGCCAGTGCTCTCGCTGTATTCAATTAACTTATTGCTTGGGTAACATGCTGGGGAGGGGGTTCCCCAAGGAAACCACTTGCTTTTGCAAGAACAAATGTTTTGAAAATGAATTTTTTTTAACCAATTTCCTAATATTTGGTATGAACTTCCCCCTGAGACCAGTCATTTGTGTGCAATATTAAGGGACATTTCTTACAAGTGTAATTTTTCATTTTAATTCTTATATTTCTTATGGATTTAATTGTGAATAGTATTTATTTGTTTTAGTTACAAGTCTCTTATTTTAAGGGTGTACAGGCCTCCGGGCTACAGGAATTTGGTTACTTGTTGTTTGTATACTGTTCTTGTGATTGGATCAAATATATAATGAAATGAAGTGAAAGGGTCAATATAAGCGGGCGCACAGGTGTTATTCGTGCCTGTGAGCGATCTAACAGTGCACGTCAGCACAGAAATTTATGGTACATGCGGGAGCTCCTTTTTTTCACTTGGGGAGGGCAGGGATCGTCTCTCATAAGGGTGTTCTCTTTGAGGTTTTGAATGTTAGAATGTGCAAAATATGTTAAGATGTTATAAACCTTTATATTGAAGCAAAAAAGAAACAAAGTAAAAAGTACCCACTGGCTTTCACCAAATATCCCCTGTTTCCATGAAAAATCCTGTGGACCAGTGGCTAGGTGTATGATCTCTTATCTCAACCCCTAGGGGGCCCCTCCTACAATTTTTTCCCCCTAGACCTATAAATATTTTTGGGAAAGCAATAAAAACACAACCAAATGTTTATTTTGCCTTCTCAGGAAACATGGTCTGGATATACGGGCTTCTTATGATGGAAGATGGGTTATTGCTCCCTGGTGCAGGTGCTCTATGCCATGTCAAAGCAACTCTGAATGAGTGTTAGCGCTAGGATCATAATTTAGGGGGCAAAATTCCCTCCTTCCAAAATTTGTTGGGATGGATTTTGAAATTTTGGGCGGGATTCGAAATCGCGAATACCAAAATTAAGCGTAAATTTCAACTTCCTTAACAAAAAATGATGTTGTGCTAGTTTTCTTTAACAAATGACAGTTGGGCATCACAGTCGGAGATCTGATCTCAAGAAAAAAACCGTTATTGCGCAATTATTAGCCATGAGAAGTCTAAGCGGAAGTAGTAAAAACTACTCTCTTCCGGTTTGCGAAGTTGCGCGAATCCAGTCGACACCACATAAGGAAATTGTCGGAATTATGCATACTCATATATTTTAGAAGCGTTTACTTTCTTGATGTGTGACGTGCCAAATTCCTTTACCCGAGAATATCCGAGTTTTGACGAACCTAAGCTGCTGATACGGTTGACGAATAAATGAACGTTACTTGCGAGAAAGAGTGAGGTGAGTACCTAAATTTTAGCTCGGATTTTATCTGTGACATTGCCGTCTTAAGTCACCAGTCGTACCAACGAGTGTATTTTCAGGTATAAACATTTTTGTCTACAACACACCTCAACACAGTTAAATGAGGTTATTTTTGGCCTGCTGAAAATTAGACCCTAAACGTGTCGCTTGGGTCTTTTATTTTTATCCTATCGTATTATACACTACACGAAGCGATCAGTGCTTGGCTTCGCAATCGCACTAACAAAGCTACTGAGTACACAGTATTTGTCAGTAGCCTAGCCTATGTATATTAACTTGTTATAGTAGTAGTACGTACACAAAACTGTCCTACAGCCTACAGGTGTGCATAAGCACAGGGTAAATTATGAATATGATTTGGAGTAGGCCCCAAGAGTGTGTGGGCCTACATAGTGTGTTGGTAAATTACTACTAGGCCTAGTAATAATAGGGTACTACCAATTTAGAATTAGTGACACACTCTTATCTCTTATTAGTTAGGTATCCCTGATTCTAAATGCTACTTGCAATAGTTCGGTGTCCCTACTTGTAAATTATAGCCAAGTATCTAGAAGTTGTACAACTTTTGCAGTTGTATGATGTTTTTGAAGTCTTACTAGTATTCAAACTTTCTTGATGCCTACAATTTACAAAAGTACAAGCAATAGCCTAACTTATTCCTAAACCATTTCAGACATGTTTGTCTAATCTTAGTAGGCTTAATCTAGTAGGGGTAGGCATGTTATTGGGTTAATTTATAACGGCCAGCCATTATTGGGGTATGAACTAGGAATAGGATACAGGCCTACATAGCCGGAGACTGAGTCAGTACTTGATAATGCCATAGCCTTGCCTTAAGTTAGTTGCAGACCAAGTAGTAGTACTACGCTAGTGCTTGCTGTTTACATTATATATAGGCTAGTCCAAGCCCATTAAGTTTTATTTTATATTTTACTTTGTTATAATCTTAGTTCTTTACTGTTTTAGTTATGTATTTATTGTTGTAAATAAGCTTCTAATTATCCATTGCCATGCCTAAGGAAAGTGCATGCCAAACTTTGCATCCTAGTAAAACGAGTGGGCCATGTAAAGTGTGCCTGTAAAGTAAATCTCGCTACTGACATATTGGTCAGGCACTTCCACACCATGTTCAGTTGGTCATCAACTTGAGAGAACAAGGTATAAACGATGATGATGACTGTATTTGCCAGTCATGTCAGAAGAAATATTCCAAACCCCCAGGAAATGAACCACCCTCCTCCCAGAGAGGACACAAAAGGTCCCATGGAAGAGAATGTACTGTCGTTGGATATTCTAGTGCCGACAAAATTCATGAAACTAATTTACTTTCATTTTCAGAAGAAGCTCTAACATCCATTGGTTTAACTGTTGACTTATCTTCAGCATCACCTGCATCAACCATTGTTAGTTTGTGTCATAAACATTATTGTGACATATACAACAGAAATAAATTTAAAAATTGTTCCCTGTGCCATTCAAATCAACAGAACCTTTTTCTTTACCAAACTATCGATGCTGCAAGAAAATATGCTAGTGAAATTCTTCAAGAAGAAGGAGAAGAGACCTCTTTGAACTTGTACAAACTTTGTAGCTATTGTGATAATGTAGTGTATAGATTCAGTAAGGGACAGTTCTTTAATAATGTTGAACGTAGTTCTTTGCAATATTTTTCTTCCCTTCTTTCCCCTTTTCAGGAAATAGGTGAAGATGAACATATTGATAAGATTTCATTGGCTCATGCTATAAAATGGGTTGGTGTTGAACTTATGAACGAGCCATTTTATTGCAAGTAGCATATCATATTTAGTCAAAGAAATATGATTACTTGCTTACTTCCTCACCAGATAATATTGCAAGGAAGAGAACCTTGCATTCCTTCAGTAATGCAATGAAAGCAACATTAGGGGAGTGCTTACCATTTTCTGTTGTGCCCAGTAAACGAAGGCTTGGGACCATGATAAGACGTTATGGTTCCAACATTGCTTCTACATACCTTGCTTTACGAACAGAGATCAAATATAACCAGTGAGGTTGTCACCACATCCAAAAGTATTCAAAGGGCTTCAGATAAATTTGTCTCCATCTCCCTTTTTGCAGAAGATATTAAGAAGAACATTTCTTCCACAGCTGAGAAAATAATATCTGAAGATAAGTGTACATCTATTTCTTTAGACACATAAGAGTTGACCCTCTTGTATGGAACTTTGTTGTTGCTTGTACATTGAGTGCAACTGAAGATAGGCAGATGTTCTTTTCTGGTAGTTTTGATTGGAATGTGCATTATATAGGTGATACACATATTTCTACTCAGGTAAGCCGTTGAAAATTTCTAAAGAGGTACTTTTTTAACATGTGGTTTACTGTATGCCACTAATGACAACTGTTGCACTCATTTACATTTAGCTTTGTCTGACATTGTTGACAGGTTCACTGTTTCCTTCACATCCTGCTTTGATCTTTTGTAAAAATTTGCAGTAACAGTGTCCAAAAGTACATATCTTCGTTTCCAAACATCTGTCACTAAGAGAGAAATGATTTCAAAACCTCTAACATTAGCGAAAAGTTTCACAATTGCCTCTGTAGATAATATCGACAGGAGTTCAACATATGCCTCAGTCAGAGCTGGCCAAGACAGTAGAGGCTTTCATGGTACCTCTGTTGAAGCTGTTGAGCCATTACCCGTTTCCTTGATGTCTGGAGATTCTTCTGGGGATTTGCCATCGACAAGTAAAGGGATTGGTAGGGTTGACACACGGCAAAATGTAACATCAGAAGAAGTTACCACCTATCACTCAGTTTGTAACCCACTGTGTTCAATAGATGTATTGAGCACACCTTGTCAGCCTAACATTTTTAAGTAAGCTCTTAATATTGGAGACTTTGCCCTTACAGATGCAGAGATTTGTGCTTTACATGCTTTTGAAAAGAATTTTTTTTTCTATATGTTTTTCATAGCAGTCAGCCAGATATAGTACTGCCCTCAATCAAAACAGCATTTTCTCATTCATCATCATGTGTGGAACAAGCCAATGTTTACTTTACATCCATTTTAGCACAGATAATCAGGATACATTATTATCTGTCCTTGATCTTCTCCATGAAAAGCATCAAGTTGGTAAGTTGGTTGACTATTTGGTGGTAGTTGGAGATGCTAAAACCTATGCAATACTCCATAACCTTAAGAGGTTGTACGGTGATGAGTTAGAATGGATGATTCCATATCTTTGCGAATCGCATCTTCTTATGAAGGTGTACCTTGATGCAGGGTTGAAAGATCTTTTATCAATTTTTCATAAAGGCGCCACACTTCAAGCTGTTAGCAGTGCTTCTGGCTTCCAAAAGAGCCACTATATCCTCATGCAGTCATGGGAAGCATGCTACAGACACCTTGTTTCATGTTATGAAGCATTTATTACTTCAAATGTGACTGAAGTAAATTCTTTTACAGCTGTTAAGCAGGATGTGGAAACTGTTCTGAAGAAGCATGGAACTAATTTTTTTTACAGCAGGCTTGGACTGGGCAACTTTATTCCTCCAAAGAGACATTGTATACTTCCTATTCATCATTTGTTTCTTCACAGTGCAACAAAGATGTTAACTTCAGATTTTGGTATGGGTTGATTTCACGTCACATGTTGTTCTATGCTGGTTTGTACATGGCCATTAGAAGCAGGGATTTTGAACTCCGTACTGCTTGTATAAGATCCTTTGCACCTTTTTTCATGCCTTGGACAGACCTAACTACTTGAAACTTGTGCCTTTGCATATTGCCATGGTAAAATTATGTCCACAGGGTATTGTTGAATAGCTCCAGGAAGGTGCTTTTGCTGCAAGCATTACTGGACGTAAAACAGTGTTGCTCTCGATGAAGCCCATGAAATGCTTATCAATAAGGAAGTGAAGATGGCAATGAATGCCAATGACATAGAGGGTCTTTGCCATATCGATCGAAAATAACAAAGAATATATCATCACAAGTTAAGGGTTCAGATGATCCTGAAGTGGAAATCCTTCATGTTGCCTTTTTCAGGGAAGTTGAAACAAATACCAGGTCTTACCTTGATAAACTCTCTAAATTAACTCTTTTCATTTCCAGTGAATGCCAATTGTTAAAACACATTTTTAGTGGCAAAGTTGCCAGTGAGGGTATTCAGTATGACTTAATTAATTTCTATTCATTGGGAGAAGCTGATTTCCAAGCTTATGTTAAGTGTTTTCTTCTTGGTGACATGACGGTTAGGCAGACTCGTCATAAGAGAAATTCGCCAACCTTCACAGAAAAAAAGATATCACAACAGAAGAAGCGACAAGAACTGAAAGATCACAAACTACAGATATTTTGTCTTAGAAAAGAGATTGCTTGGTCAAAATCCAATAATGTACCCATTGACGATTTCTCTCAGTTCTTGCCACTGCCACACGCAATTTGCGATGGCAACGGATTTCCAAACAAGGGGAATAAAGCAGTATCTACCACTTTTTTTACAGTCCAGGTACCCCCAAGCTTTTCTTGAACAAGCCAGTCATATTCAGTTTAATAGTGATATGTGTGTGATATTAGAAGGTATGTTTATGATTAATGCAACAAGGCCACTTGATGGGCACAAAACATTTGGAGATTATGCTTCTTTCTTATACAGGCAATGGGTAAACACATACGTTCGAATTTTCAGTGCTCTTGAGATTCACATTATTTTTGACCATCGAGGTAGACATTGCATTCTGCCAATCGACATCGAGAGGGGAAGACGGGACAAGCTTTGTTCAAAAAACTGTGATGATGTCACAGTGTATACAAATATCACGTCTGCTACTCCTAAACCAAGCAATTAGTCTAAGTTCATTGGCAACCGCCAAAACAAGCGATTGCTTGTTTCATTCCTATCTAACCAAATTTTAGTTCTTGCAAGAACGGCACAGTATTGCCCAAATGTACTTTTCACTGCTGGGGTTTTTGATGGTTGTAAAGTATATTAAGCTGATCAGTTTTCAGATGGTTTCATTCATGAGAACCCTGCCTTAGGTTCTAATCATGAAGAAGGAGACTCGAGAGTCTGGTTTCATGCAGCCAAAACAAGTTGCAAACAAATTCTCATTTACAATCCAGACAGGGACACTTTCAACGTAGGACTACCGTTCATCCAAACCTACTTTCATGACAAACGTCACGGCCAAACGGCACTACCGAATCATCCCAACTCAGGTCAAGCGAGCCAAAAAAATAAATATGCCCACAGACCTGCAGAGACAAACCCCCAACCACCCAAACATTCATAAAACCACAAAAAGACGACCATCATGCAGCGAAACGAAACACCCCTTCCCAGCACACCACCGTCCAAAAAAGATAAACGGCGAAAATCGCCTTCAACATCAAGGCGAATGTCACACTTCACCGCCTCCAGGACTGCCTGCCAACTGGCAAACTTCCCCCTAAGAACAACATCACATCTTTTCCACCAAACATGTTTTTTCACAATAAAATAAAACATGTCCTACCGACCAGGAACGGTCTCCTGTTAAACGGTCGGTCCAGGTCTGAAACCACTCTCACAAGCTTAAAACAAAGGAACAATGCCAAAAAACATGAGCAGTACTCTCTAAGCTGTCAAAGCCGGTCCCCGGGCTTAGTCCATCACCCAATCGCCAGTGATACCTTTTCAGATTGGTCACCAAGGCACCGTGTGCAATTCTCCATGCAAGATCACGGAGCCTGCAACCATTCAGCCTTGATTGCACCGAACGCCATACTTCGGCAGGATGACGTCCCTGTACAAAAATTGCATTCAAGGCCCTATCTCGCAAGGAACTGTGAACGAGGGCCGGCCGTGACAGGTCAACAGGGGGCAACTTGTTACTACAGATCCACCCTGCTTGGTGTACTACTATGCGGTTCTGTTGCAAAACAGCGCCGGAACCCATCGACGCAAGTGCAACCCGCCCCAAAAACTTACAAAATACGAACAAGGCAACCCTGGGTCAGTTACCGCTACAAACAATTGCTTAAAGGAGAAATAAACCGTACTTTTTCCAGTAAAAGCAATAAAAAACCATAAAAATCCCTTATTTGAGAAGAAAAAACGATTTCAATGTCGTTCATGTGTCGCGCCATTTTGTTTGAATTGAGCCAGTTCCGTGACGAAAGCGAGCCACATGCACTGATCTGTACACTATCTGTACAGATCACTATCTGTACAGATCAGTGGCCACATGGCGTATTTCAAGAAAAAAAATAGTTGCCAATCCTTAAAATAATTCAAATTGTA
>KN886804.1:24601-36397 GCA_000934455.1 Apostichopus parvimensis
AACCTGTGGTGGCACTCTGCTTAGATAGTGTCGAAAGGGCCCCTACAGACCATTCTCGCCCCCCCCCGACCAATACCCCTAGCTCCGCCACTGCATGTACTTAGGCTTAGGGAATTAGAGGAGTGATGGGTAGCAGGTTTCCACCATCAGAAATAATTCATACAATATACAAGTCTCCAAATATCTAATTGGGTTGCTATATAAACATCACTGTATACATAATGCCCTATCATATGGTGATGTGAAGCATGAATATTAAATTTAGAATATTCCTAATATGTTTTGCAAATGGTTTGCAAATTATTAGCGGTCTGGTTGTCAGATCTTACGAGATAAGACCAAATTCTCTGTTCGGACAACAATTCCCATTACGACTATTAAAATACCTCCGATTATTAGGGTAAATAATAAATTGGTATCCCCACCCAATTCCATCATCACTTTGGAGATTCTGAAAATAAAACAAGGGTTTAGTGATAGGTCTTTTCCAGCCACACAGACGGAAGTTTTATAGGCACGCTTTTACTTTTACTGGCTACAGTTCTTCTTTCTTTTTCACATTTTTTCTTAGATACATGTGCCGGGATTCTACTCTATCTCGTCTGGATTCGACTCTACCTTGACAACCTGCAGAACAATCAATTTCCCTTCGGTCCACCCAATGGACTTGTATTTATTTTACATTCTGTGCTTTTATATTGTATAAGGATTTGTTTGTGTTGTGTGTGTGTGTGTGTGAATGCAAAGTTGCCACCGGTGAGCAACCAAACTGTAAGTCAAATCATTCCTTTATTTTTCATTAAACTGGACCCCGCATTATCAATCCCCTCCTACCCATGTACGAATAACCTTTTCAATATTCGTATTCATATTTCATATATTGGACTCTTCAGTTATATATATGAGTCTATACTGTTAAATCTATTGTTTCAATACAATTCTCTCTACAGTATACTTAGCCAGCTACACACTGTTTCTTTGTGTCATTTTTGAAGTGTTCATCTGTCTTCAAGTTCACACTGATGGGACATTAGTAATTATACCTTTAGTCAACCCAAAGGGTGTAACATCCCTTACACATGCACAACCAAATTTGCTGTTCAGACAACCATACAGCAAGGCCTGCAGGTTGTCAGAGGGACAACCAGAAATAATCCTTAAAAGATCTGCCCAGTCTACGAGGAGCACATGGTATAAATAGAATTATCTAATACGTTTTAACTTTGCCTATATCAAATGACATTATAAATGCTCTATTAAATGTTATAGAATGGGGGTGGTGGGGGGGGGGGGGGTGGTGTTCAAGAAGAGTTGGTTTTTCACCATGCAGTGCAACCTCCAAAAAATTAAAAACCTCTACCGCATCACATGCATCTAGGAGGGCGGGGGGGGGGGAAGGGCACATTTTGAGATGGGTAATTAAGTAGCAGCGAATTATAATGAGTTGGAAAGCTATTTTGATAAGACATTTTTATGCTAAAAGGACGGGCTTACATCGACTTTAACAATTTATATTAAATGTGTGAATCTCAATCACCATTTTGTAAACCAATGCAATGAATTCTGATCTTGCCAGCTGACATTTATTATTTCCCACAAAAGCTGCACAATTGAAAGGATTTCAAGTGTGAAACTGTTGAAAAGTTGAGTGTCTCCAACCCTAAAGGATGAATTGAAAATTAATATCTAGTGTACATACATCATCTTTCATAATACATCCTCTATTAAAATTTATATCTATACTGTACAAGCGCTGTGAAATGCTATAGTATAGGATTGTTATTTTATAAATGGATGTAATGATGGATTATACCATTAACAGTGTATTCAATGACAGCAAAAAAAAATATATATAATAACCAGGATGTTGCGGTTGACTATCTAGGACCACATTGTGAATACATACGTCAATTGTTGTAGGATATGGGAAGTTTAACAAAAGATATTGCACTTTTGACGTCAATTGTTGTAGGATATTGGAAGTTTAACAAAAGATATTGCAAACAATGCTTTGACAGAAACCTTTATAGTAGTATGATTGATATGTTTTTAAATTGGTATAGTTTTACACCCGTATTGAACCCTTGAATGAGCGGCATTTTGTTTGACCTTTGTTTGAACTTATGTTATATGTAGGCAGGGACGTAGCTAAGGCCTGATGATTGGGGGGGTGAGACACCCCCCACACCCCCCCTCTAGCGACGTCCCTGTATGTAGGCCGACAGACATGATAGGCATAGTAATAAGTGTATATTTCCAACATCAATGAATAAGTCTGATGTACTGTACACTTCATAATATTAAGCCACAATGTCCACCTGCAGTGCTACAAATTGCAGGCGCGATGCCAAGGGGGGGGGGGCGAAGGGGGAAGCCGCCCCCCCTTGAGCACAATTTTTAATATTTTTTAATGTTTTTATGATATCGCTAGTAATTTCAAAAGAGAAAATGCTAAGATGCAACTTACAAGGCCTGGGAAGTACCATTTTCCAGCAATCTGGGAGGCATTTTCAGCCAAAATTTTCTTGTACGCTTCGCGCCAACCATGGTGGAGCTACGCTTAGATAGTTTGCAATGCCGTATCTACAGCTCTGATAGTTTGCCTACGTTTTCGCGCCTTCCATCCCAAATTCCTGGCTACGCATCTGACAAATTGGAGAGTCTGGAGATCATTAATTGCTGTAGTACTCAAATGGAAACAAGTATTACTGGAGTACGATCGGTACTCATACTGGATTGTCATTCAGTAATCGGACTAGCACACTAAAGGGCTTGTACTCCATTTAAAGTGCTTGTTACTCACTAAGGAAGATTTCTTTATGAGTTCTAGTAACATAAACCAGAATGCAAAAATGCATTGTGGTTTTCGATGATGTAACATGAGCTGTTTTCTTCATGAATCTGACGTAATGTAAAGTGAGGGTGTACAGCATACTTGATATTAGTAATACAGTGAAAGGCAGTGACATGTGATGTGACAAACAATAAATTCACAATGATACAGGCTGTCCTGAAATGACCATTGATCTCAACAACAGGCTTCTTGTACTAAATGTGATACATATCAACATACTAAATATGACATCTATCCTTGTTGAAATATTGTGTAAGACATGGTTTTCACAATCTGACACCTGGTGAACGACCATTGACACTAGGCTTCTTGTACTCAATGTGGTACAATTACATACCAAATATGTGATCTGTCCAAGCTTCCCTTGCGATTTTATGTTTAGGAAGGTGTGTAAGTGTAGAGAGACAGGTAAGAGGGAAGTGAAGTAAATGTGTGACATTTGTTGTCCCCAAATGACCTTTGAACTCCACCAAAATCAATAGGCTTCTTTTATTCCAAGTTATACATGCACCTTGATACCAAGTATGAGATCTGCCCAAGCTTCCAATTTATTGAGATATCATGTTTACAAGGTTTTCAAAAGTTTACCCCTGGTGACCCCAAATGACCTTTGACCTCCACAAAAAGTAATAGGCTTCTTGTACTAAATGTGGTACATCTAAACACTAAACATGACATTGGTCCAACCTTCTCTTCTTGAGATATCATGTTTTCAAGCTAGGCATCACAACTTTTCTCATGTATATATCTCTAGATAGACACCAGTAAGTAATACTATTTAGTCTAACACTCTTATGTACACGTCAGGAAGTTACTTGCCATATACTGACACCTTGTCATACCAATATCAGAAAATCTCTGATAATATGATTTTGAGACAATTCTGAAATTGCCTTAACTTGAACAAGATCTGAGCAATTTCATCACGTTCAACTGTGAACATCAGGAAGCAGAACAAGCATCAGGTTGTTGTATATTGAAAAAAAATGTATGACAGCTCTATTTTGCAAAAAAAATATACTCAGATGAGACAATACTTGTACTTGGTACTCGGATTTTAATTACTGTACTTGGACCCTGGTGATCAGATTCTAAAAACGCAGAACTCAGACACTGGGACTTAATTAATACTTTGGAATATCAAGTAGGCAAACTCGGAAGTTTGCAGTGGTAGTAATGCTTATAGAGTTAACCAATTGTTAGGTCTGCTTCAGAACCTTTTATTAGAAATACCAGACCAACATGCCTCTCGCGAGAGGTATTGCGTGTCGGATGGGGGACAGTGCCCTGGATTAATTGTCAGAACATCTGTCCTCTTACTGGGTGTATGGCGTCCTCACTATGGTAAATGCCCCAATACTAATGAAAGATGAGGGATATGTCCTTAAATTTATCAGATTATATATGTAGATGAAGT
Organism: Apostichopus parvimensis; assembly: GCA_000934455.1. Lineage (NCBI taxonomy): Eukaryota > Metazoa > Echinodermata > Holothuroidea > Aspidochirotida > Stichopodidae > Apostichopus > Apostichopus parvimensis. Next base: position 28,873 of record KN886804.1, read on the forward strand.
GATTACGTTGTAGATAATAAGAGTGCAGTTGTTGTGACAAAACAGGTAAGCCGCATATGAGCAAAGCTGTAAAGTAAGAAAATATAAATGATGCACTTGATGATGCAGCTCTGCCGCCTTAAGTAAATGGAATTTACTTGCCTGTTTTCTTTCACAACTTGAGAAATAGATCTATCGACAGAGAAACCGGTGAGTGAACTACTGCAGTCCAACGATAAACGTTTTTCCAAACCAGCGGCTTGGCCATTCTCAAAGAAAGAAACAGCTGAGAGTGATCGCTTGATTGCTGTTGAGAGGTCCTGTGATTTTTGGTCTACGGGAATGTTTTCCAGACTCGGGACCTCCGATTCCGATGTTAAATGTTCCGTCTTTGGAATCAAAGAGACATTGTTAGTAGTACTGCTAGGTAAATTCAGTTCAACGTTACTTCCACCAGTTGTTGCAAGTTTTCTATCCTCAGACATAAACTTGTCACCATCATCTTCTTCGGTGTCTATTTCTCCGAACTGAGAATTTTCCTTGTTTCTTATTTGCATTCCAGCATTTGACTCGACCGATTTCAAGAAGTCCTCTCTGAAGCTGTCCAACAAATCTTCGTTGGATTTCATTCTTTCCACTGCATGATGTAGTTGCTCACATTCTGTACTTATATCCACACCTGATGAACTTGCCCCTGCAGAGAAACTATCCTCCAGCTGCTGCTGCAGTTGCCGTGGAGACAGAGTTCCCTCTGCCTGCACAGGGGCATCCCTCCTCGTCCTCAGAGAGGCGGGTAATCTCTTCACCTTCTGAATCGTCTGGATAAGATCCAGGTTCTCCTTTTGTAACAACGGTCCTTTTGTCAATAATTTCCTATAGTACAGTAACTCTTTCATGATGTCGGGGTCGGTCCTGACAGTCTCTGGTCGTTCCCGAACGGATCTGCCGGGGCGCGAGCGATACCGCGGATGCGAAAGACTGACCGCGTCTTCTCCACCTAGACCACGCTCCTCTCTAGCATGCTTCAAGGGCACGGATGTGTCCAGATCGGATGAACGGTTTTTATTACTCACGTTACCTACAGAACGTGTTACACAGGCATCGGATTGTCTCCACCTCACTGTGCTATAATAATTTGCACTCTTGTTCGTTTCCCTTCCATTCTCATTTGAGACAGGAGTTTGTCTACGGTCTTGAATTTTCATTCGGATGCTCCTTAAACTAAAATCACTCATGTCTAGACATCTGACCAACTCCTTACCTACAGAGATGGCCATTTAAATTAATTTGGTTGAACTAGTGAAAGCATCATATAGATAAATGATTGCAAGATGAACAATTGTCCTATATTTTCCATGTAGCTACATATATATGTAGATCTTGTCACAAATTTAAACTTGCACATGTATGTACATCAGTCTCAAGAAAGCGACTTCTCTTTTAAGAATATGAAAAGAGTCATGAGGTCTGTTTGAATCAATATACAGTCCCAGCATTTCATGTATCCAATAGAAAATACCCCTGTGAATTTATGATGTTTTCCTCTACTCCTCCACAAACAGCAGATCTATATATTCTCTTTCTGGCATATGATAGATACACACAGTCTCTTTCACAGTACACCATGCTTACATAATTTGTAAAAAAAATCTTTTGGCCACGCAACCACGATTCGTAGAAAATTGTACACGTACGTATTACATAATTTGAACTGTAAGCAGAGTCTTCCCAATCTGTATTCCTCTAAATATTCTCTTTTCCGCTCATCCTCCTGTTCTGCGGTGATCAAACTAATTTACCACATGTGTGTGTATAATATATATATGTAGGCTATCTATACTGAAATTGAAGAATGTGATGCATAATGCAATTTTAAAGAGACTATGTTACCATAGTAACCAAAAGAGTTAATATATAGATATAGATACTGTTTGTAAAAGAGCTACAGTAAGGTCTGATTAAGGCTGACAATTAAAAGCCTCGAACACGACTTGATAAGTCGATCAAATATTGGACATTTTCCCCCTTTAAGTAGAGACCTTTTTCAGTCGGGAAAATAAATCAATATACTGGATTTTTTGATCATTGTTACAATTTTAAAAGCTGTTGACTCAATACTTCTTTCGCTAGAACAGAAGTTATCTCATGTACGCAAATATTTATGTTTCCTCTCGCAGGAAACAGACAAACAAAGTCACGCACGAATGACTGCTTCCATTACAGCCTTCAAAAAAAAAAAAAAAAATTAGTAATAACAGACAAAGAACAAGGAGAAAAAGAAAAAAAACCTAGACGGAATTCAGGTCTATTTAACAACTGGGGAAGGGAGGGTAGTCATGATAGCAGTTCATTGTTAAATCAGTCTATAGTGAACAGTCTGTAGCCAGTGGCGGAGCTAGGGGTATTGGTCAGGGGGGTCGAGCATGGTCTGTAGGGGCGCTTTCGACACTATCTAAGCGGAGCGCCATGCACCACGGGTTGGCGCGGAGCGTACAGAAATTTTTTGAGTAAAGATACTCCCTAGATTGCCGGAAATTACCCTTTCCATGCCTTGCTAAGTTGCAGGTAAACCAGAATAAATAGGTGTCATCGCCAACAAAATGTGACAAATGTCAATAGGTAGATGAGAGCGCAATAAAAAAGTCAATTATCGCAAATAAGTAAAAGTGGTAAAAAGCTGAAAAGGGCGCCAGCAGTCCATTTGTGTCCGTCAGGGGGGCAACCCCCCCCCCCTGACTGTATGGACGCTCTGCCACTGTCTGTAGCAGGGGTGGGCAACCTTTTTGGATGAATGGGCCAGCAACATGTGTGTGTACTTTTATCTGTATTCACAAAAACATAATGTCAATTCAGTACAGTTGATAATTAATGGGGATAATATGCCTACCTAACAGCATCATTATAGTGCCGATAAATTCTAAGCAGCTAGCTCGTTTTTTGTGATCATGTAATATAGATTGATTTTTTCTCTTTTTCTTGAGACATCTCACGGACCGCAAAAAAATCAGTGGCGGGCCCCATGTGGCCCGCGGGCCGTAGATTGCCCACTCCTGGTCTATATCAATCATAAGGTCCCGAGTTCGAGTCACTCCAAGATTAATGTATGTCGTGCAGTTACAGAGTTGTTGACAATTGACAATTCATAATCATGGGCGTTAAAATATGAATCTAATAGACTGACTTTGGTCAGCTTGCGGCTTTGATTTAAGCCAATGATGGCTTATTCGCGAGTTCCTGCTTGCAGGAGGATCTAAAATACATGTATATGTACATATATTCATGGGTTTATCAAAATCTGCAGGTATATATCACAGAATTTGTATACTAGTAGATCAGGAAGAGATAATACACCAAAAATCAAGGGTAAGATTTGCTATTTTTTTTGTCTACCAAAATTACAGAAATTATAAAGGGATGATGAAACTATAGGAAAATTCTTGAAAGGTTGCATTCTGAGTCATATTTAGACCAAACAATTAGGGTCTACATATAAATAGTTCTTAATGTAAGGTTTTGCTAATAAGTTCTTTGTACGAGGTTGAAGAAAAAACAATTTAAAAAGGGAGGAGGGGGTGTTGAGGGTGTGTATTGGAGTTGTTTGACAAATGTAGTGACAGACATTCAGTTATGTGATTTTCTTTATTGTTTTTTTTGGTGCTGCTGTAAACTATGTCACTTTAAGGTGATATATTTGTATTGCAAGTAAGGACGTGTATGATAACGATGGTAAATGCGGAGGTAATATTAATTGTGTTACAACTTGATGAGATCTTACCAAGCTATGCAAACATATCTGAATACCGGTCAAACTACCTGAGACAGTGGCATGTGCAACGTGAAGGAACGGGTTGGGGGGGCGGAGGGGCCAAGGTCCCCACCTCCGATTGGATTTTTTTCATTCAGCTGGGGAAGAATTGGACCACTTAGAGTATCAGCAAATATTATTGGGTTAGTATTGTTCTCACAGGCCAACATATGTTAGTTTTAAACTGATGTGTACTTAAATTCAAGAAAATGCCAATTAAAAATTTGACTTTAGCCATGTAGATTTCTTTTAAGTAGGCACTTACCACCCTTTTTTTTTTGTAAGAGGCAAAAAGTATGTAATTCTAGGCCTGAATACAGTTCCATAAAATGAAGGAAAAAACCTGCACCAAAGGTCAATAAATTCCCAATAAAAATGTTAATAGCTTTGCCATAGATAATACCCAAGTTTGCTTTTGAAAGTTGCCGTGCATCCAAAGGCCTTTCCGTATATATACATACAATTAAGTAACGTTAATATGTACTGTACATCCCTGTGATTTGCGTTGATCCATTAATGCATTATTTGCATAGGGTAGAGTAAACCAAATTCCGTCCCGTCACAAAACGATACTTCTGGCTTCAGCCCCATGTATGCAATTTTGTATTTTAAATGTTGGCCTAGTCCAAATTGCTTTTCAATAAAAACCAATGTTTGTATCGCGACAAAATACACAAGGTAGCACTCCAGTGGTAAATGAAAGTTACGTGAAAATTATCGTCAATTATCGCAGGTAGGAACAGATGTCCTGATGAATGATCGCATCTTTGGTACAGCTTTTGATTGATAAAGATATATACACCACATATACTACAGTTTTGACACAAGAGCCAGGTAGCTTTATATATTGACCGTTTTAAGTTGGAATGTTTGCCCATTCTTTGGTCGTCTTGATTTAAAAGAACAAAAACTGAGCCGTGTTTACTTTTCCACTTGTAATCCAAGATATAGATATATAATTGTACTGACAAGTGTACATATGATTATAACCTTGTTCCAAGTCCAGTCCATAGTGAGCAATTTATTCGTGAATATCAATATTTACTTACCGGTAATATCCATCAACTATATTTCATCAATCTTTACTGCCGGAACAAAGGTACGTAGAGGTTACGTAGTGGAAATTAAGTCTTAATAGATGACCCTGAGGAATTTAGAAACCTAATGGCTCCCCCTAGATTCTATTAAATTAGGTAGACCCTGCTTTCAATTAACTTTGCCTAAAAATATATTCTATCTTGATAACTAGCTACAATATGACCTTGAAAATGCTCCCAAAACTGGGCCTCAAAAGATATACTGCTTTGGGTTCACAAGGAAAATTGGGCAAACATGGCTTTATGTAAAGTTGCCCCTTCATGTTAAAACTGTGGTGATAGAACATGGTATTGTAAAAGTTTGAAACCAACTAATAAATAAAACATCGGTGATATAGGTGTATTTTATTGCCATGTCCTCCTCTTCCTCCTTCCCATAGACGCCATCCACTCCTCTCCTCTCCTCACCCCCCCCCCTCACCCCTATCCCCTTTTCCTTCCCAGGATATTAATTTATGCAATTTCACATTTAACAAAATGCTATGCAAATTTAAATGGGCAAATAAGCGAAATCAAGTGCAACAATGTTGCAGTTGTTTTGACTCACAGGATCCTAGATAATGGCTTTGAGGAGATGCAAAGGTTCACAGCCTTCAAGAAAAGCGTGAAGGTTTCTGTGATTCCTTGCCATACAATTTGCTCAAATTTCCGATAACTGTCAGACTAAAGTAGACCAAGTGAGTTTTACATTTGTCTAAGAATGAAGTGAGAACCAGAACTGACCAGACAAAGAGTATATATATGAATATACATAGCAACAGATATTTACCAAATTTAATTTGAACTTCGTGAAGTACAGTAAACACAAGACAAACGATACGTGTACGGGATGTTAAAACTTTAAGAAAACATTTCACTAACACATTTCTTTTCGACATTTTTACTTCAGTTTAGTTAACGTGGGAAATAAAATGAGAGTCATGAAGGCAGTAACATTTCTTGAATTTATTCTCCTTATTTTTTACCCTTTACTGCAAACGAACTAGATTTGGTTTTTGAGCCAGATTCGGTTTTTTGCTAGAGAAAAACCGGTTGTAAGTTTTCACGAAACCGTGCAAGCTTAGTGAGAACCAGAACTGTCCAGACAAAGATGATATGAGTATATATACATAGCAACAGATATTTTCCTATAGAATAGGAAATTACAAAGAAACCAAAGAGAAATTTAAGTAGTCATGCAACAACTAAACTCTGTGTTCAAAAAACAATCTTTACTAAATTGAAAAACATCTATTCAAAACTCAAAATTCTAGGAATTTCACGCTACAAGCAGTCCTCTGATATTTAAACGAATTAATTATGTACAGTTCGTTATCAATTGACAAGATAATGTCCTAAGTTCTCTTAATACTTTCTGCCTCATGAAAGGTGCAGTGTGATTGTTATACCCTTTAGCTATATGCAATGGAATCTTGTCCAAATCGTCGATTAATTAATAACATTACCTAAATAATAAGATTTATAAAGCGCAGACGCATCCACTGATAGTAACAGTGCTCAAGGTGCATCACAACATTACCCTGATCAACGATAACCTGTCAAGCACAGAAACGATCCCTCCACATGGCAGCAGCTAAACAGCGCCCAACAACTTTGACCTCACAGGTCCCCATTAATACTGTACCTCTGGGTGAAGAGAGGCAATGGAGATGAAGCGCCTTGCCCAAGGACACAACACAATGATCTGGCCGGGACTCAAACTTGCAATTCCTAGATCACATAAGTCCACTGTCTTAACCACTTGACCACGATGCTTTCACCAATTAACTTTCAAGATAAATTAATTAACTCCAAGAATACAAACTATCAGCTCTGCATTTCATTGTGAACTAATTGGATTATCATTGTATTTAAAGGACTAGTAACTAGATTCTTGTGCTACTACGGACCTACATACAAGATAGGATGAATTTCACTCCTGCAAATTTCTAAGGTAAATTCCTGATAATTGATTAATGGACAAATCTATCTCTAGGTAAACATGGAATACTGTTTATGACCGAAATTCACTACAATGCCTGATGAATATTCATGCATTTATATACTACTGTAGGGAGGAATGGTATTGCATGATCACATGTGTACATGCTAGTGCTACAGGATCTACTGGCCCTACTAATGAAAGAAATAGTAACAAATGAAAAACATTCCGAGGACCATGGAACCTGCATGCTACAGCTATAGGATCTACTGGCCCTACTAATGAATGGAAAACTAACAAATTAAAAACATTCCCTGAGGACCATGGAACCTGCATGCTACAGCTATAGGATCTACTGGCCCTACCAATGAAAGAAAAAGTAACAAATGAAAAACATTCCCCAAGGTCCATCGATACCTACATGCTAGTGCTACAGGATCTACTGGCCCTACTACTGTAATGAAAGAAAAAGTAACAAATAAGAAACATTCCCTGAGGACCATGGAACCTGCATGGAGTAATCAGTAAAACTCAACTGACTGCTTGCCATATTTATATATGGGCAATTACACAGTAAACCAACACGAAATGATAACATAGAGGTTTTCCACCCCTAAAATTGATATTTCCAATGTTCTGTAATGTTCAATATTACTCATTTGAAGCAAAGAGCTAGAGTAAAAAGTTTCAACTTCCTACTTGAATTTTGAAAAAATGGCCCAT
>KN886804.1:53600-79743 GCA_000934455.1 Apostichopus parvimensis
CATTGTAGTGACATTAAAACCCCTTAATAGGCACAACTATGCATGGTTGGGTTTTTGACTCGCTAGAGGAACAAACATTGATTTGTCTTTCAAGGTTTTCCACAAGGTAAGGTTCTTGGTAGAACAGAACAATGTTAGAAATCTTTAAGAGTCTAAAACAACATGGGCAATAGCTTGAATTGATCAAACCTTGCATAAGGTTGATATGTGAATGAGCCCATGGTGTAGATGGACACAAAACAAATCAATATTCATATTCCCCCCCCCCCACTACATAATCTCACCCTCCCCCTACTTGAACTAACTTTTATCCATTATGTCTCAGGGTGCTGACTGTATCTGGTGCTGACATTAAGTACCTAAGGCATACTAGTCAAACAAACAGTTTGCTCTACATTAAGAAATGACACAAATATATAAGGGTTCAGATTCCCCTCGGAAGGGTTGCATTGACCAGACAACATGAACACAACTATCGAGCAGGGTTGACTACAAAGCCTACTTTTATACAGAAAAATAACACAAAGCAGAGCAAGAAAACCAAGGAGTAGGTGCTAATGATAACTAATAACCACATTAATTTGAATTTGTAAGTTTAGATGTCTCATAAAACAATTTACATAAGAATTTTATTTTTTTGCTTTAAATACAATAGGTGGGTTTCATGAAAAAGATAGGACTACAACAGAATGAACAGATGGAACAACATAACCACACACAAAAAAAAATGAACTAATCATACTAGGTAGGATGAGAATTAAATACAAACTTCTGCAAACATGTTTATCAAAAAATAAATCATCATGTGATGAAGTGATATTCTCAATTTAAGAATACGTAACATAGTGGTGCTCTTCCACAGTGAAAATGAGAAATAACTTCTTGAATGTTTTGTGATAAAGCTTTACCAAGAACCAAAAAAACAACCTCAAATGCATAAAGTCAAAATGTATGAATATGCAAAGATATGCATGGTAATGGAAATTCACTACTGTGAAATAGTTTGACTTCCATAATTGTAGATTTGCCTTTAGTGGTGACAACATCTTTTTAACCTTAAAGCACATAGTTGCTCATGTGGCTGGACAACTCACACAACTGAAGGATATTATCTACTGTTACTTTAATTGCAAGTTTTGATGAAGAAAAGGTTTCAGTTTTTTAAGCGGTAATATGCCAATTCAGCAGGGTTTTTTTTTTCCTCAAGAAAATGGTTTTCCAACAAAACCTAAAAATAACAAAAATAAAACCAAGGGGCCAAGGAAACAAATTAAAAAACAATTTCCATTTTTTTTGTTAACAATTATTGGTGATGCAAAAGATATGATTTAGCAAAAAAAGCAAAACTTGAACAAAAAAAAAAGTGATTTTGGGAAACATGATATAAATCAACAATTACAATTTATGTTAAAATTTAGGGATTTATTCCATGACAATCCCATTACAGTATTTGCTATCATACATAAAAAACTGGACCTCCTGTAAAGGAGCTAAGCTTATCTCAATATCCCTGTAGGGTAACGAGCAAAGATTATCTAAATCACCCCTGTACAGTAGCCAAGGTGGGAGAACAGATCTTAATCACCCCCTCCCCTTCCTCCAAAGTTACCTTACTTATACTATACATATTAAGACTGACTTAAAGCAGAACTTTAGTCCTTGAATATGTTACAATTCAAGAAAAAAAGAGTCGAGTGCTGGTAATGTTTCTACAGCTATTTCAAGACCCTCACCTTTGAAATATGCTAAAACTAAGAAGGAATGCTCCTTTAACGCTACTCACATGATGTCATCAGCTCCTCTGCACAGGTCTAGATGTCAATGTTAATCCATGGTCTTATGGATTCTAATAGCTCACCCCTAACATGTTCTCTTAACCCTCATGATTAGCAGTGTGTTTTAATGGTCTACAATGTATCAAATTGATCATTTTAATGCATAAAGTCACCCTTTAGAGAAGAAATGACAGGAACCTCTCCCCACTAATACAAAGAAGAGTCCTGGCTAACTAACAGGGATGAGCCTGGGGTAAAAAAAAAACACGGAACTTTGCAAAAATTGCGGTATAGGCTCCAGTTTGCGTATGCTACAGATGTGTTAGGATAATAGTTTTTGTCCCCGAGGTAGAAAAGAAATCACGGATATTCCTCGAATTCACAGGAAAAGCTCATGCCTGAACTAATATGGTAATACAGGCATCCACCAATATGGAAGTGAACTTCATTAGCTCTGTCAGGTAGATAGGATGTGGACCTCTAGCAATCAACAAAATGAAAGATTTCCTGTTATTTAATAGCCAAATATAACTTTACCTTAAATTAGCTCAGTCATAGAAGAAAACCACTGGCAGTTAACAAATGACCATTCATCCAATTTAAACAGAGCTAACGGAATTACTCTAGCCAGGGAGCCATCTTTTAGAACAACTAGGTGCCAACACATTGAAGATTTTCCAACTCCGGCCAATGATAGGTTGGGGGGGGGAAGGAGAAAGGGGGGTGGTGTAGCCTGGTTAAGAAATACTAGCAGCCACTTTTCTGCTTAATTTAAATATTCTAGCCAGAAAACCCTTGTAAGTAAAGACACGCTGCTGACACAACTAAGATTCCAACTCTTGCCAAAGCTAGCTTGGTCACAAAGCCAGGACACGAATCGCCTGCCAGCCTGCCAACATGATCACGATGATGATTACTCTCTGTGATGATCAAAGCTAAGAGCTTCTTCACGTTTCACTGAATGATCGTAATTTCACTTCATCAGGAGGCTGCCCTATAGCCCAGAGTAGCTTCTGCTTCCTCTTCTTCTTTTCGCCAAGAGCTCGATGGAAACTGCTACGTTTTTCTATTAGTTCTTCTCACAGCCTTTTTGATCTTGCGCCCACTGGGAGGGGCACTGGCGTTGAAAGGGTTCACTTCTGTCGTTGGCGCAGCACTGTGGGAGGAGGAGGAGAAGACAGAATATTTTCGACTTTCGTCAAACAATGTGCAAGAGAGCTGGTAGCATATTTATCTGAAATCAAGTTACCATATTTCACATACTAACTATCCAACAGAGCAAGTCACAGGAAAAGAATGACCAGGTCAAGGCACCGGTTTCTGGCCAGACAGAGCTGGCTGGACCGGCTGCCCTTGGCAGGCTACGGTATAGTTGGTGGTAGTTTTTTGTTGTGATTTGAGCGCCGATGGCGCGGGAAAATGCAATAGTAATTTGTCCAGAAGGTTAAAAGTTCCTGATGTAAGTTAACTCTATTATAAAGTCATTCACACCAATGTGAAAAAAAAGGTTTTTTTAAAACAAAAAAAACAAAAAAAAAACAATGATTTCTTGTTTTAAGTTGACTTTGGTTAAAGACTCTTAAGATGTGTTTAAGTTTCTTCACGTGTAATCTTTGAGTAATACTTTGGTAGGTTTGACAAAAAATCCTAGAAATTGCTGTGTAAACACAACACACAGACCTGTGCTCCACTGTAAATGTTTTATTTGGATTAATAACCATTTAATTAATGGTTATTAATCCAAATAAATAACTACTGCAACAAAATGTCATGGTGCTTCGTTTTGTAGAAAACTTTCCCCCCCATCCACACCTCCCCCCCACCCAAGGCAAAAAGATTCTTTGCTCTTTAGGAATTTTCTAGTGCAAACCAAAAGAACCACATGTCAGGTTAGGAACCCTATATTAGGTTACTGTGTCCATTCAGCAAATTGAAAAAAAAGAAGAAAATTGACAGTTCCTAACACCTGCAATAATTAGCAAATGGTTATGGAAACTAAGTATCTTCAGTCAGGGTAATCTCTTGGTATTCAATTTCATCAATCTCTTGGTATTCAATTTGATCAATCTCATGGTATCAAATAATCTTTTGGTATTCAATCTGATCAATCTCTTGGTTTTCAATCTGATCAATCTCATGGTATTAAATTTGATCAACCTCTGGGTATTCAATCTGATCAATCTCTTGGGTATTCAATTTGATCAATCTCTTATTCAATCTGATCAATCTCTTGGGTATTCAATTTGATCAATCTCTTGGTACTCAATTTTGAGCAATCTCTTGGCTATTCAATCTGAACAATCTCATGGTATTTAATCTGATCAATCTCTTGGGTATTCATTCTGATCAATCTCTTGGAACTCAATTTGAGATCAATCTCATGGTATTCAATCTGATCAATCTCTTGGTATTCATTTGATCAATCTCATGGTATTCAATCTGATCAATCTCTTTGTATTCAAACTGATCAATCTCATGGTATTTAATCTGATCAATCTCTTGGGTATTCATTCTGATCAATCTCTTGGTATTCAATTTGATCAATCTCATGGTATTCAGTCTGATCAATCTCTTGGTATTCAATTTGATCAATCTCATGGTATTCAAACTGATCAATCTCATGGTATTTAATCTGATCAATCTCTTGGGTATTCAATCTGATCAATCTCTTGGTATTCAATTTGATCGATCTCATGGTATTTAATCTGATCAATCTCTTGGGTATTCAATCTGATCAATCTCTTGGTATTCAATTTGATCGATCTCATGGTATTCAATCTGATCAATCTCTTGGTATTCAATCTGATCAATCTCATGGTATTAAATTTGATCAATCTCTTGGTACTCAATTTTGATCAATCTCTTGGGTATTCAATCTGATCACTCACCTAAACTGAAAGGCTGTCGGATTACTAGCTGGAGGTGGGGCACCAGCTCCAAAGTTAAATGTTGGAGCTTGGCTGGCATTGAATTTAAATCCTCCCTGGTTCGTATTTGCCGATGGTGGGGGAGTTGGGTTAGCTCCAAAGGTGAATGCACCTGTAGATGGATTGTTGTTGTTATTCTGGCCAAACTGGAAGGTTGGGCCTTTAGCATCGACTGCAAAGCCTGGCAGGGGAAAAAAAAAAAAAATAATGAAGCATATCGTAGATGAAAGGCCAAAGCATTACACAAGTCTTCGGAACCATGACCTCAGGAAAGTAAGTATCGAGTGTCTGGCTGCAGATGCCAGACTTTCATTCTGGAGAGACATATCAGTTATCATCCACCAAGACTGAGGATCGAACCAAAGGAGAGGTAGGGTAAAAGGCCCCCCCCCCCCCAAACATGCTGGATAGTCAGGTTAAAGGTGCACAACCCCAAACATGGCATATATTGAGGTGTTTAATACTCGTAGTCGTAGGTACAGCAATTAAAAAAAATTTTTTACCTTGCACTCCTCTTTGAAAGCTCTTTTCTACTTCTTAATCTGATTATATTTATCCTCTATAAACAAAACTAGCTCATGGGTATTTAATTGACAATAAAATCAGACACAGACACACACATGCCAAAAAGAAATAGAGCTCTTCCCCCAAGCTTTCCTGCCTAGCATTCTATTGACTGTTTTGAGGGAAAAAAAGCTGTTAAAATTTAGTGGCAACACAAAGTAACACACAGTGATTAGAAAGCCTAGAACCTGCTAATGAATAAGGACCTCAGGATTAATGAAAGCATCAGATACAATTAAACATTATTGGAAACATTTCTCACATTCAGCATGGCGATTGTATTACAGTTTCCATGACTCCCTGACAACGAATCGAGGAAGAATCTCATATTTTTATTTGGATAAGACTGATCTTATACTGTACTGTTTCAATAGTTTTACTTTGACCAACTTCAAGTTTTGTCTGTGAAGCTTGCAATTTTACAATTTTAAGGTCAAACATGTCGTTTCTACCTGTATTGTTAGCATTGGGTTGACTATTCGATCCAAAGGCAGGCCCAGATCCACCAAATGATGGACCGCCGCTCGTCCCGGCACCGAACGATGGCACGGCGTTAGTCGGTGCTCCAAAGGAGTTCTGCTGTAGGGTGCTTTGGCCGAAGACGGGCGTCGAATTCTGCTGACCCCCGAACAGGCTTGCACTGGCAGAGTTATTCAAAGGTGCAGCACTGGACCCAAAACCTGAAGCAGTCCCACCAAAAGAAGGCACAGCAGATTTAGTGGGTCCAGTCCCAGCACTATCAAACCCAGAGAAATTTTTGGAAGCTGCAGCAAGAAATAAATAAATCACTGATTGTTGTCAAATTAATTCCCAGCAGCCTCCTTCCTTAGCTGAATGTGTATTGCAGAGTTTCTGTAAGGAAGGGTTCCCCCCTCTTAACCCCTACAGTTGCTACATAGCCTGAATGGTCAAATGACAATAACAGTCTCGGCCAGATTCTCATATATGCAACGTGGACCAGGCCCATGTGGTACATCAACTATGAATATGCTACAAGCCTTAGCTAAAGAGTTTGAAAAGCAGCAAAAAAAATATTGAAAAATTGTACAAAACTGAAAACTAACAAACAGTCGCAACCGTTTTCAACTAATTGTTATCACAAATCTGAATTGCAGTCTGTTGATTTAAGCGGTGGATGCCTCTGTGCCAACACATTCCTTTAAGACCTTCCACAGGTATGAGAAGAACCATGAAATTCTTTATTATTCTTACCATGGACAGAACCTAAATAACATGGCATAAAGTGTAAAGACATAGATCACATAAACTAGAGAACAGAGTTGGAAGGGTTTGAATCTTCTTATGAAAGTAACCAATTCAATAAATTGCCTATTTTTGCATGACGACTAATAACGGCCTTCTGCAAATGACCCATCCAAACATCACAAAAGTTCTACATGTCGTCCATCTGTAACGTTACCCTTCCACCATAAGGAGATACAAGCAAACTCCATTAGTCTTCGGTTGCTCTGGGCTAAGGGTCCACCTTTCCAAAGCTTCTCGAGAAGAACAGGAATATTGCTACCGGGCAGCACCTTGCCCAGCCATGTTATTAGGAAAATATTCATGGCATCTAGGAGGACCTTTCACATACCCACAAGTATCATATATTTGCCATGACGAATTGCTTTGGGTGGTCTGTTGTTTATGAGGATAGACATTAATTAGGGCTGTTAGACTTTGAAAGCAAATGGATTCAAAATTACGTCTGGATCAATTTAAGCCTTAATGAGTATTATACAAAGTGTAACATACTGGTGAATGCAACATAAACTTTTACACTAAAAAAACTGTACTATTTTGATGGATTTTTGATGTAAGAATAATATTCTTTTCGCCTGAAATCACCTTCTGTGGTGCCCTTTCACTTCCTTTTTAAATGCCTTTTCGATGCCTTTGAAACGTACCTGTGAAGGAGCCAGCTGCTGACTGGGAGGATGTGGTTACAGCTCCAAAAGTAAACGGCTTCTTCTCTGGCTTCTGGGAGTTTTGACTACTCGAAGAGACCATTCCAAACTGGAAGCCACTCGCATTTGAGACAGGAACTGTTAAGGAGTGTATAACTTTTATTATATAATGACAAGAATGCTTAATGCAGCTAGGTCTGTTACATAACTTTGTTTCCAAGTCACAATTAAGAACTGATATTTTTGTATTGTACTTTGTTTTGTTTTATATTACTTTGTGAGCGATGATTATTACATAAAAAAAATATATAATTTTTTTTTAAAAAAGCGTGATTTATGGTAATTATGGAAGATATATCTCACCTTGTGATTGTTGAGGTTTAGCACCAAAGGCAAAAGGGGAAGAAGTCTGTGCAGGGGGGACGTCTGACTTAGGTGGGGCTCCAAACTGGAAAGGAGATGCATTGGTCGGAGGGTTGCCGGTACCGGGTGTCTTACTTGCTCCAAACGTCAAGCCCGGCTTCGGTAATCCGCTCGAAGCAGACGGCCTTCCGAACTTGACCGATGGTCCCGAAGGATTGGACCCAGCAAAGTTGAAAGCTGGCTTTTCCACCGAAGTGGACGAAGGCTCTGATTCTTTCCTCTTGCCGAGCCTGACAGCTTGTTGCAACGGCTGATTCGATTTCAGAGTCGATCCAAACTGAAAAGTCGGCAGTGCGGTGGTCGTGTCAAGAGAGCTTGAGCTGCTGGACTGATTCGTAATAACAGCGTTAGCGACCGAGGCACTTGGCTTGGATTCACTCGAGACTGGAGCACCAAAGCTAAAGGCTGGCTTTGAGCCAGTAGATGTTAGGTTACTCTGGAATGGGTTCACATTTGGAGTTGCTTTGATACTACTCTGTGAAGGTTCACTGGGCTTAGCCCCAAATTGAAAACCTAGACCACTGCTCTGGTTCGTGGCATCTGCAGCAGTTTTGACCACTGTCTGGTCCTTTTTCTCGACCATGCCCGGACCCCCCACCAGCGTGGCGGCCCCCGTACCTGATAGTTTATCCGTTTCGTCCGTCGTGCTGGATGCTCCAAAGGTAAAGGTAGTACTTTTCTTATTTTTGCCGTCTTCGTTACTCTCTCCGAATTTAAAGCCGATGTTCAGAGGAGCGGAGCTGTCTGCCACCTTTGAACTGTCTCCGAGATCTTTGGAAGGCCCGAAGGAGAGTCCTCCGCTAAATGTGTCCTTGTCCCTGACATTTCCTAACGAAAAACCACCGGAACTAGAGACTGCATCTGAGCTGGTCGCGCCCGATAACTGATTGGACGTGCCCCCTATAGACCCAAAGTTGATACCTGGGGGTAGTTTGAAACCTACAGATGGGTTTCCATTATCTGTGGGCGTCGTGCCACTGTCAGTTTTAAAGCCACCGTTTCCTAGAGTAGTCCCTGAAGATAAAAATGAAGGTATGCTTCCAGCTATCTTGAATCCTTGCGTTGATGTTGCACTTTCTGACGAGGTACTGCTGCCAAACTTAAAAGACGATGCTGGAAGAAAAGGACGATGAGGTTTCATGAGAGATATCATACGTTAGGATATATTTATGTCTCTGTTTCTTAGTCTTTTGTGACATTATTAACATAACAAATCTTATTTATTCACCTATTATATATAATGCAGTTTTATAGCCTAAGTTTGTAGAGTTCAATACAGCCTGGGCAGTGGTGTATGTGAGACCTTAATCATCACAAAAGGCTCATGGAAAATTTCGTAAAATAAGCCTGGAACAATGTGCTAGTGTTTTTACATTTAAAAGTTGGATTACAACCAGGGGTATATTCTAGAACACTACTTTTGCATCTGCAATTCGGGGGAAAATAATTTGGAAAATCATACAATGCCCACATTTTACAGCTACAAAATCTTTGGTAATAGTACTGAGGTTTGATCATCTGGAGCCAAAAACAGCTTCTGGGAGCCTTTTGGACAAATCTAGAGCCCAAATTCAAACTGGTCTGGAGCAATTAGTCATTTTTGCCAATATTCATCAGCTTCTGTTTGCGTCAACTTTTTGAAGCAAAATAATCACTTGTCGAAACTGTCTAGCCTTATGTTCAGGGCCCGGCCATGCCTGTCTATTTCCAGGCTTTGTCTGTCCCAAAATTGGAATTTATGGGACTTCTCTGATGCCAGCCAAAATTACTCCGGGCTACACTTATGTAATACTTTGTGCAATGTGCAATACTACGTGTGCAATACTGCGTGTGCAATACTTCATGTGCAATAATTAGTGTGCAATACTTCCAGTGCAATACCTTGTGTGTAATACTACGTGTGTAATACTTCATGTGTGCAATACCTTGTGTGTAATACTTCATGTGCAATACTTTGAGTGCAATACCTTGTGTGTAATACTACGTGTGTAATACTTAGTGTGTAATACTTACCAGGAGGAGCACGAAGGGCTGGTTCCGAACCTGGCTTTGGCGTTTCACAGGCTACACATCTGGACGACGCTGGTTTGTTCCGCACCAAACATGTGTCGCATTCCCACGAGCCCTCTGGAGGCTTAAACATTTCCGATAAACTAGGTTTCACAGAAGCGGAAGCTTTCGCAGTACTTTCATTATTGTCTTTTAACTTTGATCCAAATGATAGAGGTGTAGTTAGTTTAAATTCTGTCCCGTGTATACTAAATCCCTTCGTCTGAGATTGTTCCTGCGATGCCTTCGCACCAGGTTTCAAGCTTTGGCATGCTACACACTTGGTATCTTTGGCCTGGTTTTGAATCAGGCAGGTGTCACAACTCCAAGATCCTTCTGGAGGTTTAAACATCTCTGCAAGAGAATTACTATTACTACTTCCCTGTTGAGAGTTTGCTTTCTCCACACCGCCGGGCCGTTCAGACGTACAAGCTACGCAGTTTGTAGCCTCGGCTTTATTTCGCACCAAGCACGTGTCACACTCCCACGACCCTTTGGGTGGCTTAAACTTCTCACTGAGAGATACCGTGGTACTATCGTCATTCGTCAAGTTTGCCGTTGTCTTGTTCTCGCTCGAAACCGGTCTGGACGAACTGCAGGCGACGCATTTTTCGTCACCGGCATTGTTTCTTATTAAGCAAGTCCCACATTCCCATGAGCCTGGGGCAGGCTTGAATTTTTCCGCAAGGGAAAATCCCTTGGACATAGTTTTCGCTCCTGGTTTATCAGCCTGACATGCCACACATTTTAAGGATTCTTTGCCATTCCTTACCAAGCAGGTATCGCACTCCCAAGAACCGACAGCTGGTTTAAATTTATCAAACACGGAGGAGGCGTTACTAGTATCCTGCGTCTTCTTTGGACTTGCCGATGTCGTAACTGGCTTTGAAGAGCCTAAAAAAAAAAAGGAACAGATACAAAACTTTTATTTCAATCTGATTGTGGACAGTAAGCATTTCTTAGCCCGATCTCAAAAATGCATATTGTGAAAGGCTAATGAAAATGCTAGTAGTTATACAGACCTTTTGAATAATTCTCCATTGAAATTTCACATTTTATAAGCTGCAAATCAGGATGCAAAATGATCTACCTGCATAGCATTATCTTCTTACATACCTATACCCAGGATTTGCAAGCAGCTGCCAGATTTGAGACTTCTCGCGACTTTAATGCCACCCGATGAATCTTCTTCTTCCTCCTCTTCGACCTTCTGGTCTTCGTTCTCCACAGGCTTGGAAAATAAGAGACCGGCCGCATCCTTGCCACTGCCCATCGACGAGACTTTCTGGCTCGGAACACTAAATGTAAATTCCTTTAAGAGCAATGAATAAAGAGCATCGGTAACGGCATCCACACCTATGACATGGGAGGCCCTCACACGGTGACAAGACATACGAGATGCAGATATCTGTACAAATTTCACTACAAATCTCAATAAAACCCCAGTCAACTTACCCACCAGATAAAAATTGCATTGTGGGTATGTCCTTTCTTTCCTCCCTCGATAAGTGCAATGTTTTTACAATTTACTTCAAGACCACAAAAATTATCGTCCTGATTGGTTAGAATCTAATCAGCCTAGGCTACACTATGATCAGAAAAGGCTGCTCTCGGCCAAATCGGGTGTCAACATACAAACATTAAACTGACAGACAAAATCTTGACATCCCGGAATATCGGATGTGTCACTAATCCAACCGACTACAAATAAATGTTTTGCTCGTGATTTTGGTGAAAAAAAAAGTTACATTCGGTTCAAATGCTCCACAACAAAGTCCTAAGAGTAAACTGAATGGTAAAGGAGCTAACGGTAAATTAATTCCAAATAGCCACGTCCTGATCACCTACAAATTAACCGATGAATAAGGAGAGTTACGAAAATAATCTTTTAGCTTGACAGAAATGACCTCAAGTGTCATCCATGGTATTAACTGGAAGTGACGTGACGACACAACAACGTGAATTAGAGATTGCTTACGCCTTCAGCTGCTTTTGTCGGTAGGGCATCTTTGCCGAACGACGAGCCTTTCAAGGCTGGCTCTGAAAAGGTAAAATTGATGCCACTGCCCTCCTCCTCTTGTTTTGCTTGGGGCGTTGAAAACTTTAACTGGGGTGCCGCAAAATTCCCCGAGAACGGTGTGGAGGTCATCATTGGGATCACCCGACTCGTGGGATTAGCATTGGGCTTTGATGGAGCGGCCGGAGTGTCCTCCACAAAGTTAGACCTGCCACCCTGACCGTATGCTGGTGGCAGAGATGACGCGGGTTTCTGCTTCGGACCACCATTAGCAGGACTGCCAAATAGGGACAAGGGCGTGACAGCAGGTGAAGGCTTCGACTGAGGGTCACCGAAATTAAAACTAGGCAATCCCTTCTTGCCAATTGGCAATGCTATATTAGGTAAATCTGGAACTTCCAACTGTTTGAATACAATGAAAAGAGAAAAATTGAAAATGCACAGGTTTGAGGCTTGTTCAGGTCTTACCAAACTGATCAAGTATTACTCAACGACCAACCCCCCCCCCCACCACATATTTCTCTCTCTGAGAATCATTTCATACGAACGAACACACTCCATGGGGTCCTCCAGCCTTGCCCAAAATCCACAAAGGGTGCTGTCAAATGATTCCTATCTAGTCCCATGAAACTTGACAAACGCAAAACAGCACCGTGAGTTGGTCGCTATGGTAATTTTCGTTCGAACTTACTGAAGAAGCGATCTTTTGAAACACGTTTTAAAAGTTTTCAAGTCAGACTAATTTTTTAGAACCACTTTCACTTCTGTCTTCTACAGCACCAATTCTTTCAGCCAAACTGCACAAGTGGAACCTTGAATGCTTGTAAATACGACAAGTTCACATTCTCGTCAGCGATTTCACACAAGCCTGTCACTTTGGTTCTGGGAAATTTAAAACGGTATGGATTACCAGACCGATACGTCAGCTCCCTCTGTCTAAACGCGGGAGCGACGTTACTCACCATTTCATCCTCGTCATCTCTGGAGGCAGAGTAATGCAAAGAATTCCTAGACTTGGTTTTCATCTTTCCTCCACTCTTCGGAGGGGAGCTGGGAGGTACGGGTGTAGATTTTTGCGGCTTGTTATTGGATGCCGGGGCAACAGATGCAACTGGCGTCCTAGAGGAAGTGTAAAATGAGTTTTAAGAAAATTATTCACTTTGTTTGTCATGTTGCCTGAGAGCACAAAAAAGCTGTTAGTTAAGTTATAAGGTGTTTGACACTAACCACATTCATTCAGTGCAACCACTGTCTTTTATTTATCTCTTCTTCTTTGCTTCTTCTTTAAAGGGTGTGAAGACTCGCGCAAAAAGAAATGTCTAATGCCGGTAATTTGACCTAGTTTCAGATGAGGTGTAACAGAAGTGTTAACCACCATTGATCCCAGAAAATACACACACAGCTTACTACCGTCGGTAATTAGACACTAGTGTACAGTCAGTACATACAGCTGCGGTCAATACCCACAGCACAGAGTATAAACGACACAGCGATGGACATCTCAGGTCCAGCTAAAGATAACAATTAAAGTATCATGTTTCATTACTGTCTGCATTTTGTAGCGACACGAACAAAACGTCACTTGCAAGCAACAGAAAGTTAACTTTTTCAGATGGCCGCACGCGGTGTGGGGCGAGTCTTCAATGCCTTTAAGAATCATGCCTTATGAAAAATTAGCCACATACAAGACTACCATACTCACTGCTCAAAGGCAAATACTACTGGAAACAGCTCATTCCAAACGTCATACTCCATTGACATTACCCTGTTATCTACTATAACCCTTGTTACTCTGTCACCCCTAGTTCGTCAATTGCGAAGAGGTCAACCAGTCGATGGAACGTTACATTTTTTTTCTTTGATCAAGCTGCCTTGCACTGGAACTATCTATGTTTATGTTATCCTACATTTTTTCCAGTTCCTTTGGAAGGCAGACTCGTCTATGAGGTGAACTTCTTTCACAGGATATTCTCAGAATTAATGCTATGGTCGAATGGCTACAACATATAGCAATTTCTTGGTTCACAGAACATTTTAAGTATTTTAATCGTTTTATGATGCTACACGAATTCCATCATCTTTCAAAATGCTCCAAACTTCCAGAGTCCATTTGTTAACCTTTTTTCCTGGAATTCAGACTGTTTCAGACGGATAAACCATTCGCATTTAAAGGGATTAGTAAAGGGATTAGTAAAGTCTGAGATTTAAGACATATATCCGAAGAGCAAGCAAGACTTAAGTTAACATTGGTCAAACTACCTTCCTGATAGCTAATTCCAATTGCTGCAAACAAAATTTTTAATTTTTATCCATTTTATCAACAATGTAACCATAAACCAATTTCAGGTAGGACATATTAAACCATTTACACTTAAAGGGGTTTAACAAAGTCTAAGATTGGACAAATACCTAACACAGAGCAAGGCAATGAGGAACAAGTTTGTTGGCAGATACAAATTTAGAAAATGTATCCATCTTATTTGGCCATATCCAAATTTATTCATATTATTTGTTCTATAAATAATATGTGATGTAATACATTGACAAGACATCCATCTGTCTTTGTTTATCATCGTTTTACTTTGTTCATTGCACAATAATATGTGATGTAATACATTGTTGTCACTGGGACCTCTCACCCATTTATACTGTACTGTCATGTCCCGCTTCAGAGCACTCATAGTGTCAGTACGAGCAGTACGAATATCATGTTTCTATCAGATAAAAGTTAGGAACTGTCTGTACTATCAATACGAGTGCTTTGAAGCATGATATGGGAGGACAGTTCAGAGAGGAACTAGCATTAGGATATTGTCCAAACTGGCTGGACATCTCCACAACAAGCTGCAATATTTATACAGCTGGGAGTTCGATTCAGTTCTTGTTTAGTTTCACAAGATCCATAGAGTTGTTTTTGTGTTGAATTTCACAAGATTAATAATTTCATTTTTAATGAAATTTCATACTTTTTACCCAGGGCTTTAAATGTTAAATTGTCAAATGTCAAGCACAGTCACAAACTTAACAACACTTCATCCACATAGACATTTATTTTTCATTCTTGTCTTGCACTGTTAAATACCTCCTATGCTATGATGAGCAACTGTAAGAAACAACACAAGGTGCTTACCAATGAGGGTTAGAGTTAGAGGGGTGAGCGGTCGACAGTGGAGGTGCAGTGGATACAACTGTGGCAGATTCCTGAGAAAGACAAAAAAAACAACAAAAGAACAACTGTTATAGAAGCATTGTTAAAATATAAACTAACCTATTTCTTAATTTTTTTTCTTCCTGAAAGACACATTTTTCTTTCTTATATTTTTGTTGTTGTATTTTTTATTGCTATAATATCCCATTTTTTGGGTAGCTGGGTTTTTCCAGTCATCAAAAGTCTGTCTGTCTACTGATTTTGGAGCTTGACAACAGAGAAGGATTAAATTTTATCAAACCTATAGTTCAAGCCTTCCGAGCATCGGTTCTTGAGGGGCCAGTTGCTGCTAGGTCGTAATCTGAGTCCTCATGGAAGATCCACAGGGAACAGCCTGCATCATGGTTTTGTTTGTAATGTTAACCTTTCTGTCTGAAGAAATGTTGCTAGGTTTTGCATCGGTTTCAGACGCTTGTTACCTCCACAAGATTTATTTTGCACGACAAACATCAAAGTCTACATAACTTTGGTTTTATTCTCTACAGGAATTCCTTTCACATGGTTAATGACTCAATAATGGCACTTTGAATCCTGGCTAATCAAAGATAAGCTTGTCAGAAGCCTAACTAGTGATTGGGGTGTACACTAACCTTACAGTATCAACAGCAGTATGTATGTATGTATATATTTAAGATCCTCTTGCAAGCAGGATCTCATGATGAAGCCATCATTGGCTTATCAAAGCCATAAGCTGACCAAAGTCAGTCTCTTAGATTCATATTTTAACGTCCATGATTATGAATTGTCAATTGTGAACAACTCTGTAACTGGAGGACATACATTATATCTTGGAGTGACTCGAGCTGGGGACCTTATGACTGAAAGGCACAGACGTTAACCACTGAGCTAACACTCCACAGTGCTTGATTAATTCAGTAGCAGAAAGAGGAACTGAAACTTTTGACTCCCTCTCTCTCTCTTACTAGCTAGATATTTCATTATAACTGACTATGGAGAATTTATCTAGTGACACTTTACAGAACATCATCACCAGATATAACAATCTTCATCTTTTGCTTGGATCCATGAGGGTATATTTGGTATGGTGTACTCACTGAGACCCTGCTGCTTGAAGCGGGATACTTTGGTAAAGGAGGTTGCGTGTTGGGGATGACTTTGGCTCTCTCTCCGATTTGAAGCCCTGACACGGGAGGACCACCGACCGGTTTATGCCTCTCAGAAGCGGCAACTCTTCGAGGCTGGAGAGAAAAATAGTACTAGTGTAGATTATAATGTGTCTTTTTGCATAGCTTTCGAGCAAAACTAGCTCTTTTTAAGATCACAATCTCCGCAAGTGACAAAGAGTAGCAGGAGTTCAAACTTTTTATAGATATATTAAACTTTATAAATATATATTTGCCTGTATGGGATTGCTAACTATAGAACACAGCCACAGGAAGTCATTGGTAAAAGCAGTTTTGGAACCAATGGGAACTTTGATTTAGAAATGCAAAATGTCTTTTAGTGATACACATAAATTTTCAGGAAAATGGCAATATAAACTTGAGGGTACTTGTGCCAACACTGCCTTAACATTATACACAAATGTTACATTATAACCATGCCTACATATGAATTCTTTTGGCTAGCAATTCCACAATCTGCCTGAAAATTCCATCACATTTCTAAATCTTGCAAACTATGTTGATAAAATAGTCCAACACCTACTTCATAAGGATATAGCAGTGCATGTATATAACCACTATTAAAAAGTTTTTAAAAATCAACCATAACTAAAGCACAACAAAATGTTACATAGGGTTTTCTAGAAAGATTTCCATTAAAGGCAGGCATTCTTATGATGCTACTTGACTTTGATATTGAATTTAAAAGCTATGATCCTTGAGATGTAAACAGGCTTGCCGGTACTTGAATGAAATGGTTTGGCCCGTCAATGATGTCAAGGACCTCGGTGAAGTCAAAACCCACCAATAGTAAGGGTGAATGCCAGCAAATTTACCTTATAAGCAAACGGAGATGGCGTTGGGGTCAGGGGTATCCTCTTCGCATCTGATAAGGGTGTTGACATTCTGTCCAATGTATTAAGTATCTTCATGGCTGTGTTGCTGGTCACGCCAAAGTCTGGGTCCGTTCTGGTCTGAGCAGCCGGTTTGGGCCTGATGTGCCGCTTCACTGGCAGATGGACCTAAAGGAGCCAAGATGCAAAGGAAAAGGAGATGAAACTCCCAGTGAAGTTAATCCAAGCAAAGGGAAGCCTGACCTCAAATAAAATTGGATTTTTTTTTGCTGGTCAGGAAATTAAGCTCTATTATTTATTTTTTTCTCTTGTTGAAATTTCCACAAAATCTATAACCTTATGAGCAAAGAAAAACAATTACAGATTGACTAATTAATAAGAAGTCCACCAATGAACAGACTGGCATCCTACCTGGTATGGTGATGGGTTATACTTTTTCCTAGCTGCCGGTGATCTATAAGAGGACGATCCACCAAAAGTTGTTCTCCCTATATAGAAAGAAGACTGGTGTCTGTCGTCCGGTGTTAAAGTTGTATTCTGAACAAGAAAAAACCATCAAATAGAGAAGCTTCAGAAAATGCATTGCAATATGATGAATGATAGATTAGAGTTTGTATCTTAAACAAGCAACTTTCCATGGTGATTGACTCCATACAGTGAATCTCTTGTTTTGTATGGAGAGCTAATACAGAAGATCTTCAGACAAAGCAATTAGTATAAAAGAGGATTAACAACTGAAGCCTTCAAACTTTGAGCTATTTTAATTGCTAATTTCAAGGTCATTTTGTCCTTCACTTGTAGCATAATCATGCCACTGGCAATGTTCAGCTAGTAGACATTAAGAACTTAAACACACGATGAAGTAATTTAACAGTAGTAAGTAGAAGAATCTGCACGATTTCCATACCCAGAATTAGTCTATTTCTACCTATTAGCAGCAAATATTGATTGGCTGCCCCCAGAAGCCTGCACAGTATCTGAAGTGTGTTGTAATTCAGAAAAATTACAGTGGGAGGTTGATTTTAGCCAGTGCATTGTTTTAAGCACTGGCAATTTTTAGCTTAGTGGCTAAAATTGTGAAATTTCAAAGCCTGAACTACAAATCTGGTCTGATCAGATTCCAGAAACCATTGTCAACAATTACCTAATGTTATTTATAATTATTAATGTTATAGAAATAAACCTCTCACCATTAATGTTGAGTTAGTGATAAAGCCTCATTGCATGGTCATAATTGGAGTGTTATGTTATGACATAGTGACAGTAACATACTCAACTGGGTGACGGTCCACCACGGGTACCCGTCAGGGGGGTGCCATGCCACATATTGATCATACAATCAGTTCAAAGCTTTGCCAAAGATGGCGCATATTTTGCATCTAAGCCACCTTACATAAACAATGATTTGGAACACCCCCTCCCTTTACACATCTCCCCCAGGATGGCATCCACTGCATGGGGTAACAAAGGTCAGATCCGCTTCGATTGCCATCTATTCAAGGTATGTCGCTGCACAGTGAGACAAGCTTGAAGAGCACAACAAATTTCATTCTTCAGAGCATGAAGTTGGGTTAGCGTCTTATATATTAGCGCCTTATATATTAAGAGTGTTAGCTCAGTGGTTAACGCCGGTACCTTTCAATCATAAGGTCCCCGGTTCGAGTCACTCCCAGATTAATGTATCTCGTCCAGTTACAGAGTTGTTGACAATTGACAATTCATTATCATGGACGTTAAATATGAATGTAAGAGACTGACTTTGGTCAGCTTGCGGCTTTGATAAGCCAATGAGGCTTCTTGGCGAGTTCCTGCTTGCATGAGGATCTAATATACATACAATACAAATACATACATATATGTTCTAGTAAAATGGCGACTGGGGAATGAGGCCAAATCTTGCTGTCATATTATCACACAGCCTCTTGCTATTGGTTCCTCAAATCATTCTCTAAAGTGACTGAGCTGAATAAATTATTTTATTTATTACGAAGGGCTTGTGAACTTAACAATCTAAATGTACCTGTCTAGGTGTGCCAAAGTAAGAGGCATTAAAACGAGGTCTCTTCGCTGCAGGTTGAGGCTTAGACTCTACTTGGCGTGACCCTCTGTGAGACTGAGAAGCCAAAGTATTCGTGTCTGACCAGAGGCTCATACGGCTGGGCGTGCTGGTGGATGACTGGCCCCATTCTGTGGAGAAGAACAAATTTTTAACAAACTACTTCCTGGAAGAAGCAAAAGGTTTACAAAAGTATATTTAGCCACTATAACATCCAGGGACCTTAGCATTGATATCTAGGGGGTTATGACCTAACATCCAATTTATTGGAAAATACGTGGCGACCTATTTCGTTACACATCTTTAACATGATCTGTGGGTAGTCCTATGCTGCTGCAATGAGCTATTAGCACTACCACTGTGGTTTTATCAAATTCTTTCTTAGTTTCCCACATTTTCTGCATGAGAGGTGGCCAACTTTTTCTGGAGGAAACAAGTATCATGTAGAAACAATTTAAGAAAATCATCCTATTTAACAGCTTTGCTCTTTTCCAGGCCTGGCTAAAATCTTGTATGCTGGACAAAGGATCTTAAGTCCATGAAACACTGTACATATGGACAAAGTATAACATAGAAACCAAAACCTATTTGATATTTGGCTAACTTATAAAGCACAACTTTGTGTTTTCTTGTCCAATTTTCTGAACTATCAAATTACTACAATCAAGGTGAGAAACCGTCCCACATTTGTTATCTTCCTGCTGTCTTTCTGTTATCTTTTTCAAATTTATAGTTTTCTGTTCATTTTTTGAAAGGAAATATTGAAAGTAAGGCCAAGCTCATAACCAACATTGTTATGGCAGGTTGTCATGGCATCAAAATTTTTATCAAAATCAACACAACTAATTTGCATTAAAGATGCAAATGACATAAAACTCACCAGAAAGTTGTTCAAGATTACTTTTGGCTATTTTCTCTTTATGATCTGCTCTGTCCACATGAGGCAGTAGAGAGGAACATCCACTGGTTGACACAGAAGAATCTGTCTCATCATCTGCAAAAGACACATTAGTTGTGTTAGGAGGGGGGCTGCAGCATCCTGCATCCAGGCTGCGAATGCTGCAGCCACTCCTCCTCCCCTCCACACACCCACATAGGGCAATCATCTGTACTGCGCAATTTCACACAATAGTCTGCTGTGATGATCTCTAATATTGATATTGATTCAGCCTTACTGGAAAATATTTTATGAACTGGACTGACCTAACTACAAAGTTTTCACAAATAATCAAAAGTGCGGAAAAGTACAATCCTTTATGTGGAACGTAATAATCGGTTCCAAATAATCGGTAGCGCAATGGATTTTGCCTTATACCGATTATCAGTCGAACACTATTAACTTGACATAATTGCTGATTCTTATATTGATAAAGACTGTTGTGTTTCAGTGTAAAGAATTACCATGCTATTATGCCATGTTTATTTCTATGACATCATAGTACTTAATCATTCCTAGCTGCACCTCATTGTACCATATGTGATTACATCATAACTAGCAACATTTGCAATGTTACTACTTGCACTTAATACTTAGCCAACCTCCATTTTACATGTAGAGCTATCTCTTTCACTGAGAAAACTTCTAAGGCTACAAAATCTCCACAAACTCCTGTAAGTTACCTCTTTCTTCAGTTTGCAAGTTCCTCAACGGTTGTTGTATGAAGTCATTGTCAACTGGTGTCGAAGTCTGAATGGGTTGAGTGTAAGCTATAAAAGGTAAAGGAGTGTGCTTCCTTTGAGGAATTCCCATCTGGATAGCTTCTTCCTCCTCTTCCCTCTTCCTGTGTTGTGATCTATGACTGGCATCTTCCTCATTCACCTTGGCGTGGGTCCTATGGACAGGAGGGTAACCGGTTCCGTAAGAGGTCGAAGGCGTGTCGGGATCAAAATCTGGGGACGCCGGTTCTGATACTACTTCACTATCTCTTTCCTCCTCGTTTTTTGTAAACATACTCTTCATCCATGTCGGTACCACCCCTGTGACAGCTTCTGTCACGTGTGACAGGATTGACTGTGTCATGAGAAAAGCAAAAGACGAATTAATGCAACATGTTTTATACCCTACTACCTCCCCACACATGAGCACACACAATACTGTACTATTAGCCTGCTAGTGTTAAGACAGGTACAGTACACAATTGTCAGTCACAAAGGGAGAAGTTTTTGCATTATTATATTTATCAAGAAAAAGTTCTAAACAAAAGGTAATAAAGCTGTAACACTAGCATAGGGAAGAGATTACTAAACTAATATATGCATTTTGTACAATCACACATATATGACTCAAGTATGGTGAACATGTACTGTCAACTATGATTTGCACTATGCATAATCAAATCGGCAAACATGAAACGAAAGAGCAACATTTAGGTTTAACTCATCTGAATTGAATTGATTGGATTGCTTAGCACAGAACAAAAACTATATCTTCTTCCTTCAAGAAGTTAATGGCACATAATCTGTGACATAAGTTACTTTCACTATACCAATTCTACACAGTCAGACTGTCTGTACAAAGTATTTTGTTCACAAGTCAGCAAGAAACACTGCAGTGGATCAAACTGTCTTGGACTATTTTCTTTGAAGGTTATAGGAAGAGACCATAATATCAGCAAGAAAGAGGTACACCAGCAAGAAAGAGGTACACCCAACACAAGTTTATTTCATTTCTGCTTTTATATAATTACTTGAACATTTCTCTTCCCTTACTTGACAACAGTCGTCATTTAAATACTTGTATTTGTTTCCAAGTTTCACAATGACTGGAATGGAAAGCACCAAGTAAACAACATCTTTTATACTCCGTAAAATGAGGTAAATGTTTCCACTGAAGTTTATTCCAGTATCTGCAGTTCACTGCAGAAATTCTGCTACTAATATTACAGAACGGACAATGATTTCACCTGCTAGCTTCTGTAGTTCATGTATATGCTAGGCCAAGGTACGATTTACCTTAAACCAACTGTTAATAACTGTTTATAGCTATGCTGATAACATTTCTACAATTTCTGTCAAAATCCAACAAGAAAGCAAAAAGCGTAATTAAAGATAAATGTTCACAACCTCATGGCAAATGATACTTGATAGACCTACGCATAGCAAAACTATTGACTAGCCTATTACCGTTAGTATAAATATAATTATAAGGGGCGTCCGCCATAGTGACCATGTGGGCAGGAAGCGGCATTTCTATGACGGAAAATATCAATTTGATAGTTTTGGAACGTATCAAAACCTTAAATATTCATTAGGAATTCAAACTAATGATGACTAACCATACCAAATTACGAACCCACATTAAAGATTAACCAACTGACAATAGACTAAGCCTCAGCCAACATTCAATAACAAATTAATTAACAGCCGATTACCAAGAAAGGGTCAACACACTTTAGACTAGCCCAGTAACAGTTGAAAAGAAACTTACAACTTGTAAAGAAGGTTACATCAAAAAAGTCAGGTCATGTTTCTGCCATGATGAAAAACACACAGAAAGTAATGGCTGAAACTAGCCTAAAGTTAGGCTTGGTTAACTCAGACTGTGAAAGAAAACATCCCCCTTGCATCTATGCAAACATTCATGCCACTGCAATTGGTTTTTGAATAAATGTATGTTACTGCAGCGAAGACATGGTGTCAGAGTGTATATCTGGAGCATGTCAGAGATATAAGAGGGAGCCAAGCCATTCAAGTAAGCTAGGATTGCCCTGTTACTTGGTTAGGCATAGCCTAAAGTTAGGCCCTGGGATTGACGTTACACTGCAGCCTTCGACTTCAAGAACAAGTACATTACCCTAGCATAATACAAATACATTCGGGAGTAATTGCAGAAAACCTAGCAACTTTGAAGCACCACCCTTAAAAGAGGTTGGCTATGGTGTCCATATAGGGAGTCTAGCAATACGAGCAATACGAAAGCGACTGTTGCCAGCTACTGCGTGGAGCTTTGTGTTGCAGGGTATTCTGCAATTAAGCCTACATTCGTCAGGGGCATAATACGACACAATTGAGGAACACCTCATAGCCACATTAGGCTAGTTATAGCTGCTAGTGATAACCTCGCTATCCTAATACTATTAGGCCACTAGTATTAGAGCACTAGGCCTGAGCATGCAATTATATTACTACCGTTAGTGCCTGCACTGTACGTATCTAGTGCAGTCCTAACATACGATGTATATAAGTGTAGGCTAGCCTTGCGCGGAAGCATGCTACTGACTGACACAGTGACAGTGGTTATTCATTATTAGTTACCTTAGGTCGCTGATACGGTTTTTTAGCTCCACGAGTACGTTTGCTTTTTAATTTGCCTCCTCCAGAGCTTGCCATGACTGTTATTAGGTTTAATGAATACCACCCGGAAAAGAGTCGCAGAAAAACTACGAACTTTCCGTGGAATTAGCGGTATCAGCGGGTATTTCTAAAACTGCGATATTATACATGCACAAGATGGCGGCTTTTTTTGCAAGGCGCTGATTGGTCAATATGCGCTAACCTTTCAACTCAGACTTTGGTGACAACAGAGAAACATTCAAACGTGATTTACAAAAGAAAAACCCTAAAGAAGAAAGACTTTTCAAAACTTTGGAAAATATTATATTCCCTTAAAATATTTAACTCATGACTTGATTGAGATAAAGAACTCACTAAATTGTCGCTCCATTTTATTTGTAAATTGATTTGTGTCTATAAACTTTGGCGGAGTCGGAAATTCAAACATCATGTGTGTATAATAGTACATTTACTAGGGGCACGGGGAGCCTTCAGTTTAGTGAATGTTTCGGATATAGTGTTATACTAATACATACTGCAAAACAGTCCTACTGTACTATTGTCACCGCAATAGTCATTATCAACTCTCTGGAGCGATTGTGTTAGACGAGCCACCAATACAGTGTAAAAAACCCTTTAAGTTAAAGGTGTTTGGTAGTAACCTTCGTTGTGTTCTGAGTTAAGGTCACGAATAGCACGAAAGGCTAAGTAATCATGCAAATTATGATGGTGCCGCAACTTATACACTGCCTGTAACTTCGGCTGTAACATAACATAAGTGTAACTTTCGGCCTAGCCTAACTTAGTCATTTAGTTCGCATAAAACTAATAAAAATGCTTAGACATCACATACTGTAGCTCATTACAACCAACTTATACAAATATATGTCATAGGTAATTCTCCTAAGTTAGATCTAGCCTAACTGTTAATTAAAAGTTTATTTATTCTTGTAGAATGCAATGAGCCTAGCTAAATTTGTTGTAATCATAATGTTATGAGTATGACTGCCACCATACATTGTGGCTGTTGTTTGCCTAGACCTAGCAATCAGGGTAATACTAGCTATGTACCCCGCAATTCGTCTGTCAGTTAATCAACCAATCAGACTACACACTTTAAACACTTACTTTTGAAGTGTCAAGTGAGGATTCCGTGCAATTGGCATTCTCATTACAATTCACATTATTTGAGTGACACGAAGCCGTTACTCATACTCATAGGCCCAAGTTATTTCTTTTTAAGAACTTTCACAATATCCCATTGAATACAACACTTGGCATGTTGTGGGAGACTTTTGGTGAAATAGTAGTAGGCTGATATGGGGGATGTTAATTATAGTTATTAATTAAACTATGAACTCATCAAATCACAATTTAGACAGCATATTGTTCAAACTTGAAAGGTATCCAGCACAAAATATTTAAGCAATATAAGTGACGTGGTCATAGATTCTCTTTCCTCAAAATCCTAAACAAAGGCAGGGTCATTCATTACCCAGAGGAGTACACCAGGAGAAATACGACCTTATTCATCAGGCTGCAGGGTGAATGATATGATGCTTGCTCATTATTTATCTGGCAGTGTAAGTCTTGGTCCGTACTATCAAGCTGCTGGGCGAATGACATGTTCGCATTCCCTGATTCGCCAGGCAGGGGCATGAAGAGTGAAGGCACGTTGAGACGTACATGCAATGGGACTAAATCAAATTGTTTGTGTCTTTACCTAAAAACATGTATTCAGTTCACCAGAACTGTGGTCTTCACTAACAATTTATGAAAAGGAAACCTTATTACTGTCAGTTGTATTGCTGGTGCATTGCTGCTAGAAAAAATGTCAGCTCTATAACTCTTGTGCTCCTATCCAGCTGAAGTAGTATAGGCATTCAATACTAAATAGAAGGTGTCAGACCTTTCTTAGAGAACTTAATATTACTTTATCCCTTTTGTTATGTGGGGGAGGGGGAAGTGTTGGTTATTCATCAGAGTCTACATTTGAGATGTAGTACATCACTGTCATCTCATCACAAAAAGACGTTTTCTTGGTTTACCTGTGATATTGAAAACTGCAAACTTCTTTACAAGTGTATTTCAACATTGGTAACTAGCACATTTAAACTGGTGTTCTCTTAACTCTAGCTTTCAACATTTTTGGTGTCTTTGTGACAAAATTTTGGTAAAGTTATCAGCAGTTCGGTGTCTTTGTGACAAAATTTTGGTAAAGTTATCGGCATTGCTATTTATTTTGTCACAACCTTGATATCTAAATTGCGCTCCGATTCACTGAGTTTGGCTTAAAAACGATAAAAAATTTGGATCAAAAACATAGTGATGTGTGAAACTGTTCCATCTGCTGTAGGTAGCGTAATGGATCTGCAAGTCTAGGTCCAACTTTATTGGGCTTGTTGGGAATAAATTAGTGCTCAGTTTTTGTGTAAAGGTAGCATTCTTGAAGGCTCTTAGTTTATTTCCGCTTATTAAATACTCGGGTTGCTGTGTAGAAGACTGTAAAACATCTTTACACCTGTATAGGAACTTGACCATTTCGTATAGCATTTTGCGATATTGGATAAAATTATTCCCTGGGCCTGAGTCACATACTAGGTTTAAATTATGCTTTAAACTGAGGTTAAGTATCCAGAAAAGTTGGAAATAAAATTGATTCTGTGATAAAGCCTGTGTTCTGTGCCTTGCAAGATATGTAAATTAATATGTATAATAAACCAGGTGTTAATGTCTCCTCTTTCACTATTTGTATGTATGTATGTATGTATTTTAGATCCTCCTGCAAGCAGGAACTCGCGAAGAAGCCATCATTGGCTTATCAAAGCTGCAAGCTGACCAAAGTCAGTCTCTTAGATATATATTTAACATCCATGATTATGAATTGTCAATTGTCAACAACTCTGTAACTGGACGACATACATTAATCTTGGAGTGACTCAAACTCGGGACCTTATGATTGGAAGG
>KN886805.1:3667-16640 GCA_000934455.1 Apostichopus parvimensis
CCTGAAATGTTATCTGTTCATATTAAGAATTGAACATCACCCTACATTTACTTCAACCCACAGGGTTGCCAAACTATAAAATCGTAACGCTCTCATGCATGTACCCCACGAAGGGTTAGCAAAGATGAAGTTTTCCAAAAATAATTGTGCCCTGCATGGTTCTGAGGATCGTTATTACTGAACAGAATATATACTAAACGCAAATTAATATGCCAAATTAACAGGAAGGTATTGTTGAATATCAATGAACAAAGAACGCTAGGCGAGTAGCCATAGTAACCGTAGATATAGAACGGCAATATAAAACGTATCAAGGGCGTAGGAACCGGGGGGGGCTGGGGGCGCCAGCCCCCAGTGAAAAATATGGGGGGGGCGGAAGTATCATTCCGCCCCCCCCCCGCTTTGCAAGTCCGAAAACCCCTTTTTATTTCCAAATGAGAAAAAAAATCTCATTTCGAGCACCAAATTGCATCTAAGTCCAGGTGAAAATGCAAAATTATTTACAAAATGGAGTGGGTGTTGAAGTGTGCTATATTGCACCAAATTGCATCTGAGGCCACCTGGAAATGCAAACAATTTCCAATGGGGAGGGGGTGTCCCCCTCCCTTAGACCCCTCCCCCAGGCCGGCCATCAGTCTTCAGCCCACCCCACTCAAAAGTACCTTCCTACGCCACTGAAACGTATACTAATGGAACAATTTCTAGCCCACCACCGGGATTGGAAACCGATATGAAAACAATATTAACCCCCTCTCGCACCCCCCCCCCATTTCCCCGCCCCTAATAATGCCTAAAAATATGTTAGCGTTGCTGTTATATTTGTAATTTCCCACAGCCTTCACAATTGCTGCCAATTCTCAGCTTGCCTATAAAACCATGCATGCACGTAATTAAAGAAGAGATGTGTATTTTGGTTTGAAATTCTGTAAAGCGTGGATCGAGACTGGCACCAAATCAACTAAGGTAGGAAAAAATACGTAAAACCGACTCTAAAAACAATGGTTGGGTTGATCGAATTACGGCAAACCTATAACTACGAAAGACTTCAAGGAATTAGCTGCTGGAATTCACCTGAATGTCAAATTCACTTGAATTCTTTAGCAATCATACACTAGTATTGTTGACATTGTACTGTAGTCATTTACTGTAGTCATTCTAGTTTACTGTAGTCATTAGAGTTTACTTTAGTCATTCGAGTTTACTGTAGTCATTCGAGTTTACTGTAGTCATGCTAGTTAACTGTAGTAATTCGAGTCTACTGTAGTCATTCGAATTTACTGTAAACGTTCTAGTTTACTGTAGTCGTTCGAGTTTCCTGTAGTCATTCGAGTTTACTGTAGTCATTCTTGTTTACTGTAGTCATTCTAGTTTACTGAAGTAATTCTAGTTTGCTGTAGTCATTCTTGTTTACTATAATCGTTCTAGTTTACTGTAGTCATTCGAGTTTACTGTAGTCATGGTAGTTAACTGTAGTAATTCGAGTTTACTGTAATCATTCGAATTTACTGTAATCGTTCTAGTTTACTGTAATCGTTCGAGTTTCCTGTAGTCATTCGAGTTTACTGTAGTCATTCGAGTCTACTGTAGTAATTCTAGTTTACTGTAGTCACTCTAATTTACTGTAATCGTTCTAGTTTACTGTAGTCATTCGAGTTTACTGTAGTCATTCGAGTTTACTCCAGCCTTTCGAGTTTACTGCAGTCATTATAGTTTACTGTAGTCATTCGAGTTTACTGTAATCATTTGAGTTTACTGTAGTCATGTTAGTTTACTGTAGTCGTTTGAGTTTCCTGTAGTCATTCGAGTTTAATGTAGTCATTCGAGTTTACTGTAGTCATGTTAGTTTACTGTAATCGTTCTAGTTTACTGTAGTCATTCGAGTTTAATGTAGTCATTATAGTTTACTGTAGTCATTCGAGTTTAATGTAGTCATTCGAGTTCTACATGATAACCTCACCCTGCTGTATATTGAATTTAAATTAGAAAACCTCTAGGCAACTAAAGTTTTTAGTTCCATGTAAAGCAGTTGATTGTCTTTAGCGTAATATCCTCCCGTCGTATTCATACAAGGTCATATAAAGTTAGAAGTTACCTTTAAAGCAATTACAGACATTTTTTATAATATCTTCCTGGCTCATGAGACACGGTGCTTAGGCTAGGTAACTGTTATAATAAAATACATTGTATAATTAGTTTTTGAAGAGGTTAGAAATCAAAATCCCCTCTTCACGACGTGCTCAATGAGAGTCGGATTAAGTTATTAAGTACATTTGGTATAAAATGGATTTAAAGATTGGCGTTGACAACATGTGGCCAGAACGTGTGGACATCAGAGTGTGAACAATCAATAATCGCTATCTAAGTCGTTAAGTATATCTGAAAGAAACGTGCCTGGATTTGCTCTGTTGCTAATTACACTTTCTGGTTCACTTCTAGCTGGCAGAGTTCAGTAAGATATAAAATAATATCCCAACAAGGTTTACATTTTCCTTGTGAAATGACAGAGTGGAGATGGTGAGGCGGAGGTGCACATTCACTTTATGCAATACCTGTCTTATCAAGCCTTTATAAGTTGTGATTTTTTATTGGTGTACCAATTAACAATTATAATATTTTCTCTCCACTTTTCCAAGATCCAATTGATGGATAAGTTATATTGATCTATTATTTTGTATATTTCGTTCCAACAAGACCTAAGTATGTTCCTTCATGCATTTTAATTTCATGTATTAATTATCTATAAGACGACAAATGCCGTTATTAAGTTCATTTACGTGCGAGTTAAATCATCAGCGATTTATCTTTCTTCCTCTGTTTTGCCTTTCTAACTAAGACATTTATCATGGATGTATCTCTTCTCGATCAACGTTTAATAAACTCTCAAATCGTTTCAACATGCACGCTGTCAGAGTTTTTACTACTACATAAACAACTACATAAAGGTTTTGACCATGTTCCTTGTTACTTCTGTTCCTCATACATAAACAACGTATTGCATGGCATATACTTGCGACATAAATCGATGACAGGGTAAACCCTTGTTGTATGATCTGCTGATTTTTGCAAGGTATG
The DNA here is from genome assembly GCA_000934455.1 of Apostichopus parvimensis. Lineage (NCBI taxonomy): Eukaryota > Metazoa > Echinodermata > Holothuroidea > Aspidochirotida > Stichopodidae > Apostichopus > Apostichopus parvimensis. Next base: position 6,740 of record KN886805.1, read on the forward strand.
ATCGTAAATCACTGATCCATATCCTAATTAATCCTGTATTCGACATTTTAGAAGGAAAATAGGGCTTACTTATATATTACTTTCATCACACAGTTGTCTAAACTAGGCCTATTGCATACCTGCATTTGTTAAAAAACAAAAATGACGCATGCGCAGATACAGAAAAAAGGTTTGTATCAAGGTTATCGGATTTTCATATCTGGGTTAGTATCTCAAAACGAAGCATACCAACAGAGCCTTACACGTCATCGAAATTAGCGTTAACTACGTATAATAAAGATAGAAATTTCCAACTGATTTTCCGATAAAGAGGGATCTGTTCATTGGTCTGCAGTGTAGTATATGATCCTAACCGGATTTCTATATCGTAAAGTGTGTAGCTCAAAACTAGCCTAACGTGCAATAGCCTAAGACATCGTCGAAACCAAAATTGAAAATGTATAAATTGAAATAAAAGTAAAACTACCGTTGAAATTTCCAATCTTAAAGCGACAGAGAGAGAGAGAGAACCTTTGGCGACTTCTTCAAGTATTATGTCAATATGCAGGAAGATCTAAACTGTTGAGATGGTCCCTGCATGTTACCTATTCTCTGATGAAAGATCATGAATAAATCATAATCATTTGGCATAGGACGTATAAAATGATCTGTATGAGTTTTCGTTTCTTTCATTTCAATATTTTCTCATCGTCAGAGGCATTTCATGATCGAAAAGTCACATTTTCTAATATTAACATAAACTTGTTAATTCGATTGCTTTTTCAAATAAACAAAATAAACAACGATTTTTTTTTTAATTTTCTTTTTCTTCACTTTGTTGAATATATATATAGATAACCATTTATGAACGTGAAATGACATATCTCATAATGTACCCAGACATTTCTTGTCCCTAACGGCATTGTTGTGGTGTTCTTTTTTTGCTTATACAAGACATGATTAAGTTTGTATGCAAATGGATTGTATATTTGATTATGCCAACAGGTGTGTTATCATTATCAGTTGAAGAGTACGAATAAGAAGTATTCGGCAACTAGATTTTCCTAAGGGAAAATCGATCATTTTTTCGCTTAGGTATTAGCTTTGCTTCTAATACATATTTTATTAAATCAAAATTGTCCGGTATACCCGAGAATTGGGTTTGCCATGTTATTTCCCAATCCCAATATTTGTGCGTTTCATTTTTGTTATAGAAAGGCAGGAATTTTAAGAAGTCAAATGATCACATAGTGAGATAATTGTATGGCTCAATTTGTCAATGCAAACGTTATAAACCTACAAATAAATTCAATAGTAGTTCTTAATTTGTACCTGTATTGGAGTATAAGCGTGTATGTGCATGGATTGGGGGTGGGGGGGGGGTAGAGGAAGGTTGGGGCTAGGTTGTGATGTTACGTATGACATATATATCTGAATATTCATTGAACATAAACACCAATAAGGGTATCTATATTATATCTGAATTAAGTACGACAATATTTGCTGTGTATAGCTTTTGGTTATTTACGTAAGCCAATCGAATTAAGCAAGTTACTCTGTAATTGGAAATACCTTTAATACGTTTGCCTAAGAATGTGTGACGTCACAAAAATGTCTATCATGCGCTTGCCATTTGATATATTGATATACCGACTATGTTGCGTTGACTGAAAATTTCTGCTGATTCGGTATTAATAAAAATCACTAATAAATCGCAAATGAAAGAAAGATTACAGACCATACTCCCCCCCCCCCCCACCTCCATACAACAAAAGGAGCTTCAAATCGAAATATAAGAAGAATTAAATTTAAAAAAAATACAACAACCTCAACACGAGAATAAAACGATAAGTACGTTATACCCTTCCTGTCTTTACATCGACGAATTCCAGCTTATACCTACAGCAGTGTCTTGAAATTATGACGTTAATTGCCATGGAAGATAAAACTTGTCAACTCTTTGTATAAGTTACGATATAGTTACCAATACGATAAATTAAACTCTACCCTTGTCCCATGCAGGTGCTAGTAACAGCTGTCCTATTAATCAAATCAAGATATTTCTAAAACATCTTGATATATGATATACACAAAAAGTGATATTAACTAATGGTCAAGCTGATTTAGTTTTAATGTTCACCACGTTTGTGACAGTGTAATAAACAAGGGGGGGGGGGGGGGGAGAAGGAAGGGGGGCAGGGAAATGACTTGAAAAATTATGCTCAATGTTACAAGAACACCTATTTTGACATACCTTCTTGAATCTGTTTTGATATAAAGTCGTGCTTTGTTGTTAATATGATCCGAAAAACAGGCAATGATAGGCTGTGTAATGAATCGGCATTATGGAATCTAAACCGTATGTCAGCTATCAGCTTACTTTGAAGACTTTTACCGAAGCATATAATACATTTCATTGTAATATAGTTCGTTTACGCACTATAACTACAGCGTAATAATGTACAACGCGAAACGTTTGCAGCTCTTTAGAGTAAAATACATATAAGATGCGATGAGTTCGTGCTAAATGGCATATATTGGTGTCCGTACATAATTACCGCAGCTCTCTACACTATACACTCGTTTAAATAATATTCCCGTTATTCCTTCTGACTGCTCAGTTAAGAAACTATCGTGGTTAAGGAAACCTCTTCTACTATTTAAATCACCAGGGATCTTCTTAATGTACCTATCAATGAACAGTGAGTACAAATTTCTAATTTTTTTTTTTAAAGTATTATAAAGGGTTTCATTTTCTTTTCATTTTTTGTTTTCAAAACGACTAGTCCAAATAATGTAAGCTGACAACATTATCAAAGGATATATTTTATATTTCCATCACTTTTTTTTGTTTCAGTGTTTCAGAAAGTATGACAATTTGTGTTTTGCCTCATTTCCACAAGATCATTTTTAGGGCGGCCTCATGTGTGTGTGTATGTATTTATATAAAAGAAATATGAAATCATACTTACGGGTGGCAATAAACTATATTATATGGCAATAACAAAATCGTTCTTCCGTATAGTGGAGCAAAATATCCTGCGGGGAAACATAAATTTACTTTTGGAAATTGATGTTATTTACGACGTTAAAACCGCATGCTATAAGCACATAAGTAAGAAGTAAAATGTTAATATTGTCCAAATTATAGAATCGCATGCTTCAGTTGAAAAACAAGAAAACGATATTTGCCATCATTGTAAACGTTATATTTGAATTTTGAAGTGACAAAAGCAACATGAGATTTCATGCATTTTGTAATGTATAATTAAGATCCATCTTAACTTATTTATAGATCAATTCATCGAATATATAAATCGTCAAATTCCTGAGCCACAGATAAATCCTGGCAAAAGATTGGCCGCATGTATTTGGCGTTTATCACCAGATACGATATTTAATACGTGCTCACTATTAGCCATGGATTGCGTTGATTTTGGGACGACAGTTTTATTTGCTTTTGTGATATTCGATAGCATAACATCCTATAATATAATTTACATAATGAAATTGAAATTAAAAAAAAAAAAATCAAAATGTTTGAAGTATATGACAGTGAGTAATACTATACCCAGTGGTCGAGAAGTGTCGAGATGACGAAATATTTAAACTAACATGGAATTATATTATGTATAGTCAATTTTCCCGACATCTGGCAGGCGCATTGTGATTACAAAACCTAGCAAGGTGTCCTGATTCCCTTTGTTAACGTTAATTTAATTAATACTGATTAATTTATTACTTAAAAATGTTGGTAATATAAGCAATACAAACCGCTGATTTCATGTTAGTGGGTGCAAAAGACAAAATGGACTAGACAGTCACGGTATATGTAATAAAACGTTTTCTACATATATACGGTACAATATCATTGATTGCGTAGGCTATAAAATAAAATAAAAACTTATAGAAAATAAATTTAGGTAGATCTTGTAAGAATTTATGTTTTCAAATATCTTTCAAAGATATACAAATTCAAATTCAAGTATATAATAATTAGGATAAGAAGTATGTTATTGTTGTGTCGAATTTCTCATAACTTTACATAAAAAAAAGTAGGTGAGAGTATCTAATATATTCAGCCGATCTCCGATAGATTTGAAGAATTAGGAAATGGGAAATCCGTGCGGAATAGGAGTTTGAGCTGGAAACTTAGCTTGGGTCTGTGTGGACTGGTGGGGAATGGGGGGGGGGTCCCTCTTGGATGGACAGTTTCTTCAACTTTTAATTAATTCGATATTTTTAAACTACCTGTAACTTATTACTCCGCATGGTGCCATTTTTACGGTACATGGTACCATTTTAAACATTGATTTCTTTATATCTTCAAGAAAATAAAGAGAGTAGTAAGAACAATTATATTACGAGATTGGCTAGTCCGAACTTTGACAATGTAACGGCATTCAATAGTTCAAAATATGGATTTAGCAGGGACAATTTACTGTTCTACCTATGGCATCATATATCATTGGGGCGGGGGGGGGGGGGTGAAATATTAAGAGATAGTATGGTATACACCGTTATACCGGTACCGAAGAATATCGAGAAAAAAAATCGATTTATAAAGCTTCTCGATCGAATATAGCACATATATGTTAGACGTGTACTTTAAAGAACGTTACCGGTACCGTAACATTTTCGGAAACTGAATCCTGTAATAAGCTTCGGTAGCGCGATATGAATAGCAATTTAAATATTAATGAATTTATTTTATAATTGATATTTGTATTTATTTTAAAATTGTTTATTATTTTCGCGTATACACTGCATGCATGCTGCAATACATTCAAACTGTTTTGTCTCCTTCAGCGCGAAATAATTCATAAATTTAAAAATATATATATACACCAACGAGTAAAGGTTGTGCTGTAAATAACTTGGTCTCATTTTAGAAGAAGCGTCTGACACTTGATGAAACTGAAGGAGAATACTTATGATTATGTGACATTATGATTATGATTATGTGACATTATGTGACATTTAATTGACTTTACAGCAGGTTTCGTATGTTACTATAAACTTGTATAAACCTGATGATAATTCCTCTATATGGAAGTACATTTTAGTGTCTGTAGACAAGCTTAACAGGCATACACCGATTATTAAACACTTTATGAATTAATATATTATTAATTAATTAATTAACATACACCAATTATTAATCAATTTTCAATTATTAATCGATGAATCTACACGGATTGTAAATCAATTAATCAATCATTTATCATTTAACCTACACCGATTATTAATCAATTATTAATCAAATAACCTACACCAATTATTAATCAGATTACAGATTAGATTACAGTTGATCACAAATTAAGAAAGAAAATCTCCTGGATTTCGTGGTCACTTAAAGTAAATTGATTAGTGAATAATGAAATGTATCTGATTTCTGGTCTTAACATTTTGTCTACAAGAGACTTTTCATATTATCAAGTAGAAATTAAAAGTATATAACTTTGTTAAGATGTAGAGTAAATATAGCGATCTTGGTCCATGTCTGAGCTTATATTTCAAATTATACAGCAAATACTCAAAAGTTCCAAGTTTTCTTTAAAACTAAAGCAACTTCACGCAGCAACCACGTTCGTTTTACTATTATATATGCATTCCAGGTAAACTTGTTGATTCTGACGAGGGCATAATTAATGCGCATAAATTGTAACACTTTAAGGAAAGAATATGTCCCCAGGAAAAAAAGTCATTTCTTACAATTTAGTAGACTTAACTTGCCACCGGAAGAACGACATAAATTATGGCATAAATCTCGTGAATTTGTAAACGAAAAAACAAAAAGAAACAAACAGTTCGTCACTTCTTTACCTTCTTAAATACAGGTTTACTTTCTTGGATAAAACCATTAGTAACTATATATTTAGGAGTAGCTACAGGGTACTGTAGAATAAGACCCAATCTCTAAGTTTGAGTATATAGGTCCCGGGGAGTTTATTTCTGTTCGCAAGTATTATTAGTATAGAACGCATATCTCCTGAATAAATTAAAGAGTATCCAATTAGCCAATCATATGTCTAGGTTATATATGAGAGTGGCAAAGTTTCTATCCAATAGAAAACATCTGGTTTAAAGCACTTAATCAAATAGCTATTTATCACCAACGAGTCTTACAGACCAATGTCTTTATCCACACTGGTATACATAAAGTGTCATATGGTCACGCATACAAATTTTATCCAATGATCTTTATCAAATTAATGTTCTCGTACCTTTCGCAGTTAAAATTGTCAGAACCCACGCGTCAAGCAATTATTGTATCCAGGATTCCTCAACGTGGGAAGAGGGGGGGGGGGAGCGGGCGGAAGGAGGAGACGGGTGTGGGAAGGAGAAAGGAGGGTGTGGAAAGAGGGGGCGGGACTGGAAGGCGTAGTGTGTAAATGGAGGTTAAACAGAATCATTACGTAAAAGAAATGTCATTAGAAAAAATAATATATACATTATGTGGTAGTTACGAAAGATGAGGAATACTTTTCGTTTTTTTTTATATTAATTGGTAATGAACCCACGCTTTGTGGTTTGACGACAGATTTTCTGACAATTTTGGATGTTTCTAAGAGTGTCATTTAGTTGTTTAATGTGCGCGATTTGTCACGTCGACTGCAATAACTTGGGTACCACCTATATATAACTGTAGAGGGATGTAACGTACAGTGACGTCACGTGCGGTGATTGAACTCCAAGAGAATGCGAACTTGTTAGTTGGAATGTACGTACAAAGTAATTAAGTCGTATAGTTTGTATCTTAAGTTGGTTCTCGTTTTTCATTACTGCATCTTCTTAATTATAGGTTTCATAATACATAGAATTGTTAGTGTACAGTACAACATTAATTGGATATCCCGGGAGAACGAGTTTTACTTTTTGCAAATTAAGTCGTGCCTCAAAGGTCTGTCAATTTTGATGTTACTTACTCTATGGGGGTCTATTCGATGACGTCACTTTCGTGAATGACTCCAGGATTAAAACGCGTGCTGGTATGACCATACATACAGTACTATGAACTTCTGCGAACTAATCAAATTATTTTTCTGTGATTGTTGTTGTCTACTTGGAACACACAAACAATGATGAGGCATCTTTCTCATCTCTGAAAAATGCTTTCTAAGAAACATTTACAAACTTTCACAGTTGTGTCACGTGGACAAGTAATTTGAGACAGATACGTACACCAGACATTATTCGCATCAGTGCGATAACGGTTTTAGTGTCACAGTTCATTATTTGTGATGTCTCGTTTGTCAATTGGTCGCAGAAAGGAACGTGACTCTTGTCCATATTGTGTCAATGAGGTGTTACTTTATTACCCACGCATGATTAAATGTCAGTCTGCAATATGTCAGCAATTTAATCTGTTCTGGCTATCAGAATTAGATGTATCAATCTCTGTTCGCACACTGAACACTCGCTATCTTATAGACTCAATGTCTAATTCTAACTGACTTGAAAAGGCCATTTACGTGTTACATATAGGAATGCTTCGCAAAGTTTCTCTAGGCGAATTTCCCTTATCGTTGAAATCTTCCGCCAAACACGCACTCATACGCGGTAAATGCCTATACCACATCATTGGCTGTTGTGTATTTACAGAGGGAGTAAGAAATACCGTAAAGAACAGCGGCAGATTCTCAGCGTATGAAGATCGCAGAAGGCTTTGAATTTTATACAACAGACTCAGTGAGGTGCACATACTGGGTCCATTGCTCCCTACTAGCTGTTACCGCCTCCCCCGTTGCAGTATGGCACGGTGTGTTACGTGTAATTACAGAGGGAGTGAGTCGACACCATAATGAACAGCGGTAGGTTCTCAGCGTAGGAAAAACCCATTAGTCCCTGAACTGGCATAACAAACTCGGAAGGGTCAATATGGCACATGTGGATCAATGTAATCCTAATTATTTGATTGATGACGGATTATGACATATTTTAACGTATAACATATATATGGAGGGAAAATGGTCTTAATTAAAAACTTAAAAACAATATCAGTCAAAAAAACAAAGTCATTGCAAACAACCTGATTAGCAAATCAGCTAAATCGACTTGTAAACGATTGAGGCACAGATATCGCAAAAAAAGCCATGACACTTTTTTAACACAAATTTTAACGTTTACTTGTAAAACCTTTGAAGGCCTTTAGTCACTGAGTTAATTTATAAATTCAAATGATTTATTTCCAGGGACGAATTTATTTACAAAGAAGCAAGCTTATGTAAATATCTAGCAATCAAAGAAAATATTTAAAGAGCTAACGCGTTAAACATAGGCACAAATTAGAAGAAAAAAGAAGAAGATGAAAAAAAATGCTCTAACTTGAACTTTGGAAATATATTCAATTTTAAAGAGCCTGTACATTAAAATTTATCAAAAATATAAAAGAAAACAAGAATTGCACGTTGGATGAACTTTTTAAATTGGAAATATACTACAGATAAAAACACGAAAAACACCCCCAAGAAATACATACAAGAAGCAAGAAAGACAAGGTTTTTGGAAGGCACGTTTTAGTATTTGTCATTTACAATGTATATAGTATATGCTCTTGGCAACCGGAAATTGCCGACGGCGTCCCAACCAGACACAAGTGTCTACATTGCCATGTGCTATAGAGTATGCCAAACTGTATATAGCTTTACACGATACCGTAGAGCTAGTTTTCGTGGAAGTTTTTGAGAAAACACGACCGACGTGATCACCCGTTTTTTACTAACCATTTTTGGAGGGTATTCTGTCTTCAAAATCGTCGCTAAATCGATACACAGACAACCCTGTTTTAGATTTCTGTCATGATTTTAGCGTGAAAACTTATTATTCTTCTTCATTGAACGCTTATATTTTAATGTCGAGAATGTCTTGCCTAGAGAGATTTTGGATCAAATTCCAAGTTTATCCAATTCTATAGAATGAATTCCTGAAATAGAAACCACGTTGAAGACACGTAATGCAAACAGGTAAGGTTTACGGATCGACGCAAAGCATATTTAGTCGCTTTGTGAGTCAAAGAGAAAGGGAGAGAGCAAGAAATATAAAAAACAGAAGAGAAATATGGAAGACGAGAAGTTTTATATCAAAGTAATATTTTATTGATTTCTTTCTGGGAACGAAAACATAGGGTCACACACATGGAATAATACATGTAAGTTGGAGATGCACTTTGAAATGAAAAGATGTATCGAGTATTATGTACCAGCTCCCTAATGTATCTTTGAGACTCGAAGAGACGCACAGTTCTTTAAAAGATTGAATTCATATACAGATATAGAAATATTAATCAGATTAGTTGCGTTATAACGTTATTTTTTATGGCTCGTGGTGTCCTTTCAGTGACGTCATCTTCACATCAAGCTGCATTGACTCAGTGACGCCACTGCACTGCACTTGCCAAGGACATATATAGTTTTCCAGAGGGCCCTTCCAGGCTCATGACGTCACTGCACTTTCCAAGGACATAAATTGTATTCCCAATGGCTATTCTTGTCTCATGACGCCAATGCACTTGTCAAGGGACATACATTTTCCCCAAGGGCCCTTTCTTGCTAATGACGCCACTGCACTTGTCAAGGGACATATAATTTTCCCAAGGGCCCTTCCTGGCTCATGGCGCCACTGCACTTGTCAAGGGACATACATTTTTCCCAAGGGCCCTTTCTGGCTAATGACGCCACTGCACTTGTCAAGGGACATATATAATTTTCCCAAGGGCCCTTCCTGGCTCATGGCGCCACTGAACTTGTCAAGGGGCATACATTTTTCCCAAGGGCCCTTCCTGGCTAATGACGCCACTGCACTTGTCAAGGGACATATATAATTTTCCAAGGGCCCTTCCTGGCTCATGACGTCACTGCACTTGTCAAGGGACATATATTGTTTTCCCAAGGGCACTGCACTTGTCAGGGGACATATATAG
>KN886805.1:40681-50992 GCA_000934455.1 Apostichopus parvimensis
GGGGGGGGGGTGAGGGAAGGGAGAGGAAGGGGTGGTTCTGCTTGTTTTGTTTTTTGGGTTCTCTTTTCTAATTGTAAAGTTCTGTATTTTTTCAGGGAGTGTCACTACCAGACAAGCCCTATAGGGTTGTTTAGTACCGTACACTTCCTTTCACAAGTTTTGTTTCTTATCTCCTTCTATGTCATATGTCATACTTATGTTGTGATAAAACAAAAATAAATAAGTAAAATAAATGAAATGAAACGTATAAGATTAACGCTAATCAACAATATTCAATATATAATGAGTATATCTAAAGTGATGGCGCTTCTCAGTTTAGACCTTAAGTACTAACTGCAGTTTTAGCTTATACATGTTTATTAATAATACATGCACGTTGCGAGATAACAGCATGCGTTGTACGATATGCGAATTTATTACAACGACTTGTGAGGAAATAATACAATAGAATTTAGATGATATTTGTCAAGTGACATTTTAAGTTTTTAATTAACGTCACGGGCTATTATTTTTTAGCCAAGCATGGCAATGCAGGTTTTGAGAATAGTTAAGCAGTATTTCCCTACTATAGGCATCCCCTCCCTCACCAAAACAGCACAACACACTCACATTTAAATACACAAACAAGTTAATTTAAGAAAAGCACGCCCTCTAACCTGCTTTTTATCATTCCAAAACAAGATGGAAGAGTCTAAGAGATACCAACTAAATGTAATTTTAAAGAGCACTATTTCACAGCTTATTCATTGGCCAGCAGTATATGATATTATTGATATGAGAGAATGATTGCGATTAGACGTATATTCCCTAAGGTGGTCCTTGAACTCCCGAGGACCTCACACTTATGAAACGTTTTAAGAGTCCGATTGAGGATTCTCAAGCATTTAGTTCTATTTTCTTAATTAAACTTTATGATCACCTCCAGATAAATGTAAAAAAAGAGGCGCCGTATCAACACAACCAAGAAGCCATTCAACTTTGTAGAGTAAGGCTTTTTAAATTTGTATCCACCATGCACATATGCTTCGGCAAATCAACTGTCTCGTTGAAGGGTACCTTGGAGTATAAATGCTAGCAGCTAGGCTGGATAGCTCGTCGAATGACGTCACACATAATGAAACGAGACTCTAAGTTCAAATGTGTTTTCTTGGTCGAAGTGGTACCTCATAGTCCAGAGATATCTACACTACATTCCATAATTTAACGTCATTTTGTGTAAATTTGAAGTTTAAATAGTAAAAACAGGTAATTAACCCAATCACATGAATGATTTTGATGATAATCGCAGAACGGAATATGTTCAGTTAGGCTAAGGCTAGGTATATCTTATATGAAATGGTTATAGACCGATATAATTTTTGTATTTACTTTTTGGAACAAGATGATACAATTAATTTGTTTTTCTTTGCTTGATAAGTGTTAAGTCTATTCGTAAGTTATTCTTGGTGTGACTTACAGCTACAAATCATCTTTACAAGGCCCTCTGACACCCCCCCCCCCACTCTTCCTCTGCCCGACTCTGATTGACGCACTGGCGTCAGGAACAATCTTAGAGAACATCTCCCCCTTATGCTAGCAGATGCCACCTATATTTCACTCTTTTAGAAGTGTTCCATTCACCTTCACTTGATGACCTCTCTTTGATAATACCGAGACCCGGAGCTTTGTTTTCAACATGACAGGGATGGAGACAGGAGAGGACGTTTTCATCCTCCACCTCCCTTCCGGGGGCCTTCACTAAGAATTCGATGAGGCGTAAACTACTTTCCATCAAGTGAATCTGACTTTATAATTACTCACTGACTAAATCTGTTGAGGAAACCTGCGCCTCTTGTTGTTGGTTAAAACCACGACGAGGATATAATTAAGTCAACGACCCAGTGACGACATTTTGCATTACACCGGAATCTTATCAGCGAACCAACCAATCGCGTAGCATGAAAAAAAAAGACAGATGTACAAGAAAACTCTGATGAGAGAAATTACGGGATTGGCTGGAGGGCAAAACTTTGCTTGCTGAATGGTCTTACAAATTCAGAAAATTTGTAGAATCACCGATAGAATTTTACAGTTGACTAGATTAATCAAAGGAGATTAATCTTCTTCATGAGAACCATTTTCTTTTAAATAAATTATAACAGTCAGTTGTATGTGACAATTACTAAAAAGAGACCATCTTGGGAAATTAAGTAAGTGTTTGTAAATAATATTCCCAACATTTCTAGCACAAATATCCAGTGAAACGGTTTTGATCCAGACAAAGCTGTTACCCACTCTTTGCAGCAAGCAGATGCCAATATTGCAACTGTATTTTACCAGCGTTTTTCTCTTCAATGCCATCCTGCCCCGTCCCCCATCCTCTCGTTTTCTCCTCCTCACGTTTTCGCCTTGTCTGCTCATCTTGTCCCAACAACGCCCACCCCACACCCAACCTCCTCCTCCTCACATGCCCTTCAAGGCAGAAAGGTTTATAACTTGAGTAGAGTCAAGTTACTGTCAGTGATATGGTAGCTAGGGACATGCATTGGTCCTCAGAATTAGTATTTCGCCTTAACATAATACATTTTTTAACTGTAAATTTGAGGATGGTTTAACAATTCCTGAAGTGATAAAAATTGTACAAATTGACCTAACATCTTTGTCACACCCTGTCATGGGGTCTATAGACATGCACGGATACTTAAAAGAGAATTTTAAGAATGTGTATCTCAAGATGAGTTACATTCATTCCGCATTCATGTTGCATTCATGTGCTCTGCACTGTCCTGTTACATTCCTGGAAATCAGTACATTCGATTTCTCTTTCATTATTGTCTTACTATTAAATTCATATGATCGAGTAACTCGTATGGATTCTAGATGGTCTTGCAGTGAAAGGCCCCTTTCCTTGAAGTGAATGCTTAGTGCAACTGCATACGCACAAATAAACCCAACTCTACCCTCACACCCTATTGGAAAGATTCACCAGTGTAATGAGATGACTGGGTATTCACTCCTTAACATACATGTCCTCCCTGCATGGATTTACCCTACCGAGTCTACTGGTGTACGTCTACGCCGAGAACCTGTCGCTGTTCTTTGGAGTCTTGCTCACTCCCTCTGTAAATACACGCAACAAGCCGCGTAACGATCAATTTGAGGGACCGGGTGCCCAGGATTAGACGGGGCCCCTTAAACGGAGCGAAGCGAGCAATTGCGAGACCGCATTAGCGCAATAATATTCGGTTCCAACATCGTCTTGATGATGTGGAATCTGTCACCTTTGATCTCAATGCGTTCTTCGAACCATTTTTAAGTCTCAGAGCTCCTGAGTTTCCGGGGCTCCCAATGGCGTTACGCAAATGCACCCAACATATTAGAAGGACTAAACAGGGGATTTTTTTTTGAGGCGTAGGATTTGGCATAGGTTAATAGGGTAAAGATTAGATCGACGAAATAGACTTATTATTAGTTGCACGATATTTGACATGATCATACATACATGTACCAGCTCAAAAAGTGGTTTTAATAAACCTTCTGAAAATAAGCGAATAATGAATGTCCCAAGTGGGCAATGTTAAAAGCATTTCTATGGAGTGATGAACTCTCTTGACGTAAACCCCGACGTAAATTTCACGGTATCACGCAAATCATTAGAGAAAAGTAACAAAATAATGAATTTGGGGCCCCTTATACGCAATCTCAAAACTTGTTCACTTTCATTATAGAGGTCACATGTGACAAGGAAAAAGCCCTTAGCTTTCCTGAAGATCTCGACTTTTTTCCCCTTCTTCTATAAATATAAATGTCGTGAAATCTCACCTCATGTTTATCACAGTGGAACCGTCTCATTTGATGTTTGACGATCAGCTCAGTATCTACGTCCCTAAGGCATTGATCGTATCATTTCCTTCAACTCTAGTAATAATCCTAAAAACTTCTTAAATCACTCAAAAAATACCGACCTTGACTCACTTTTGGTGGGCAATGTTTTCCATGTTATTTTGCAGATTTTGTTCACCCCCCCCACTAACCTCGAGCCAGATTCTTTTTGAAAGTAGTTTCTTGGTTGATCTGAACAGATAAGGACCATTCAAATCAGGGTTATGCGAATCAACCTGCTTGAAAGAGTATACGTTTAACACTAAACAGTTTTTGGACCATGTAGGTCTTGTTGCACTTCAAGATAATATTCGTTCCCTTTGTTAATTCTTGCAGCAGGGGACAGGCCTGTATACCCGGGGAAAGGTGTGCGACGGGTGAAGAACCTATCTTCCCTCTATTTGCAAAGGTCAACAACTTCCTGTAGTAGAGAAAAAAATGGTCGTGCTGTGTGGGACACTAACCTGCATCAAATGTGACACAATATAATTGATATGTTTGCAAAAACATAGTACAATATTGCATCGTAGCACAACTATTTATACAAACGTAAATGCCTCTCCTATCACGTACCAACCCCCCAACCCCCCCCCCCTCCCGTATAAAGCTCTGCGTACGGGCCCGGAGGAGAGGAAACAGCCGGTGGAGAGGTATGCAATGTATGTTAAAATAGGTAAATGAATATTCACAATATGGTAATGAACTTAACCTGATTCAAGGGTAGATTAGTAGTAGCAGTTAACAAAGCTTTTTTTGTTTTTCACTTGATTCTCTTTACCCAAGATGGCCGGTGTGACAGTGTAGAACACCTCTCGCTCGAAACTGCTGTAATAAATCCGTGGGATGTTCTGTACGTTGGTAGACATATCTTCGAGGAGATCGTTTGCGCTAGCTTCAAACTGTTACAGCGCTGTTAACCGTTTGTAACCTAGCGCAAATATTAATATTGCGACGGATTTTTATTTAACGAACGTATTTAAACATGTATATGACTTCAATATACTACAAAAACATCGTCGAATAAAAATACTCATGGGGAGGTAAACATTGTCACACCGGGTTAGCTTATGTATATATATAGCAACTGAATTGCCTTCTCTTATCTTTGAATATTCATGAACCTGTATTAATCCATTGCAATTTCTTCTTTTCCAGGTTTGTCAATCCTCGTTGAATTGTTAATTACAAAGGAAATTTCTGTTGAAAATCACCTCTTTATGAAGAGTTTAACCAAAACAGCCATGATTGAATGACGTTATACGACCGTCTCAAAGCAAGACGAAGGAACAACGTTTTGGTTGATTTAGTTTGCAGTATATGCATAGCAAACTGAATATATATCAGTTTTTTCAAACTGATTTGAACAAACACAACACTGTTTCAACATGGATGAACGGAACTTGACCGATTTTTTGGACGGAACCACAACGGCAAGCACGAGCCAAGAACCGCCCAATAGCGATGTTTTGTACAAAGTTGTGGCAACAACGGTATATTTCATTCTCGGTGCGGTAGCGATCGTTGGGAACACCATGGTGATCATAGTCGTACTACGAGTTAAATCCATGCGTACACCGACCAATTGCCATCTTGTTAGTCTAGCGTTTGTCGATGCAGTCACGGGCCTGGTACCGAATTGGTTGCATTCGATACCGGAAGTGCTGGGAAATTCGACCTGGTATGGCGCGATTGGATGTGTCCCTATTGTTTACGTGGAATACCTTGTATTTAATATGTCGGCGGTGTCCATTGCCGCGTTTACGGCTGAACGGTATATCGCGATTTGTCATCCAATGAAATCCCATTACATGTGTACTATAAACCGTGCGGTGAAAATAATCGTCTGTGTATGGATCTTCACCGCGATTTACTGTTTGTGTTGGCTGATACTTATCGATTACGACGAGGAGAGAAATTATCCGTGTTATTACAACGCCAACCACGAAAAGTTACTTCCATACGTCTATGTGGCAGATTGTATTCTGTTTTATATGATACCAGTCGGTATAGCTATTCCTACTTATATTGTCATCGGCCGAGCGTTATACCGAAGCACCAGATCTAGAAGTAAAATGGTCGCAAGGTAAGATCGAGCAACGGCTAAATGTGTCTTCTCTACAACTTCATCTCTATGGAGAGCTTTTATCCAGGGAAAAAATGATATATATTGCTGATAAGAAGATGTTTTGTCGAAGAAACGCTGTTTTGTTTTGTCAGAATAACGGTTATTTCGGGAGGCGTGGAAGGAGTATTTAGGAGTGGAAATGGTTGGGGATGAGTGGGGGATAGGTGGGTATAGTTGGGAAGAGGGTAGGGGTGTGTTGAACCATTCAAAATCTAAGATATGTTAAGATATGGGCTGAGACAATATCAGCTCTGATGTGGTCATCCTCTTTCGTTTGAAAATATTTGCATTCATTTTAGTATTCTGTGATAATTTTGTTTCATTGCCTCTCTTTGTTTTCAAAGCTATTCAAGGAAAAGGGAGGATGGAACAACTGAAAAGGCTCACGATAAAAGTGATGCTGCAAGAAAACAGGTGAGTAGGGTACATATGTATGGTGGCCATGGGAAGGAGGAGGGGAAGGGGTAGGAGGTATATCTACATACAGTTAAACCGTATTATTGAAAATATGGCTCGGTGAGATGATGCTGTGGCAGCTGGCAAAAGAATTAATATATTTTGGGGTATAATTTTTTGAAAAGATACCAGTGATATGGTAAAGCTGATAAAGGTTGTGGCATTATAAATCAATGAAACCTTCCATATGTCGAAGTCGTGGATTCAATACCTGGCTGGCTAAAGTAAGGTGGGTTTTTCATCCAGTAAAAATACACGGTTTCAAGTCCCCAATTTGAAATGATCTTCAAAATTGTTTTAAAAAAAAATCCAGAATGAACTAAACCTGTAAACTGTTGATGTGAAGTTTAAGCTATAAGCCATTGATTGGCATCTACCACATACATTAAGTGGCTGCTTAGCTTACCGTCGCCAACTAGTTATAACTGCCTTCCAGGCGGATTAGTTTAGAAATTGGAAATTGAGCCATTGAGGATCCAGAAAAGTAAGCCGGGGGCACGTGATGTTGCTGTCGATCCAGGGAAGGAAACTTGGGGCACGTGACGTTGCTGTCGATCCAGGGAAGGAAACATGGGACACGTGACGTTGCTTTTGATCCTTCTTAGTCACCAACAGTTATCTACAAGCAATTTTTGTTATTTTCAAAACGGTAGCTATAGTGGGAAAGGATACACACGTTTCTCATTTACTATATTTGCCGATATTGTCCTATGCACAGCTACGTTGATAGCCAAGTCGACATACCAATTGCCAGTAATATTGTTCGGGCCTGGCACCCTCGTCCGATAATCCTGACTCCGCCACTTTTAACCCACCGATAAAGAGTTGGGGGACCGTGTCACCCGTGTGGGCCATGGCTACATTATTGCATCTGTCAACAATTTTATTTTCGTAATGTTGTGCACTTGACGCATTGACGTGCTGTTCTTTATTTTATTTTTTTCCTCATCTGTTACAGGTAGTGAAGATGCTCTTCCTAGTGGTGGCGTTCTTTGCTGTCCTCTGGTTACCATATCGTCTATTAGTTGTCACTAATTCGGTCTTTGGCGGTGGATTACATGACAGATGGATTCTTTTCTTCTGCAGAGCTTGTTACTACCTCAACAGCGCTGCAAATCCAATCATTTACAACTTTATGTCTTTGAACTTTCGCAGAGCATTTAAGAAAATGTGCCCGTGTCTCGGTAAGATCATGAATCCGCAAAATGGTTCAAACACTCAAGGGCAAGGGGCTCGTAATACAACCACGTACACTACCTGTTCCACAAAAACTAACTTACAAGGGGACAGTGTGCTTTAAGAACAATGTTTCATACACTCAAGGGCAAGGGGCTCGTAATACAACCACGTACACTACATGTTCCACGAAAACTAACTTACAAGGGGACAGTGTGCTTTAAGAACAATGCTTCGCTTGCTTGTTTTGTATTTCAAAAGATCCGGGAACTGCTATTCTATATGTAAATTGTAATTGCTACAACTAGTGCTTACCTCATGGAAACAATCATCCGAATCAAGTCGACGTCACTACATCTGACGTCATGTAGCTTCGTTGCAGATATATTTTAGTATTTTCAATAACAACATGTGAACATGCTGCTTCATGGGTAAACGAAATTAACTAGTAATGACATCATAATCTATAAATATTTTAAGCGAAACGCATCATCCTCTAGCCTCGAGAAATGAACTAAGGGCTGGCATAGTGTCAAAAGATGGACGTCTAAACATCATGGCTGAGGTTAAACTTAACGAGGCCAATGTATTTAGTGATTTTTGTGATGTTTTTGTGGTCTTACAGTAGCTAATGGAAAATAAGTAGCTAATGGAAAATAAATATAATAATGTTGTTCGATAATTATACAGTTTTTTGTTGTTGTATATAGTAGAAAATTATAACTGAATCATCGTTCTGTGATCCATGGGTCGTTGCTATAGTGATAATCACTTCAGTTGGCTCATATTTCATAGCACGTATGTTACATATGAGGAGACGTAGCCTATCGTAAATATGTATAGCCTAGGCCATACCTGGCTGGCGATATAGTGTAGTCTTTTTAGAACGTTGTTGAAAATGTTTGTCCTACTGAGAATGACCATGTTTAGTATATCTGTTTTGTGAGAATTATTATTTTTCACTAGCGATACCTTCGTCGCGACCACATGCTTTCTGGTCTGTTGTCAAAGAAATTAGGAAATACTGGTGCCGTGCTACCGTGTTCGGTTTTCATCGTTAGGGTCTCTCTTGAATGGGTCTAGTTTATTTTATTTACTAACTTCACAACAGCTGGCTAGACGATGACATTGTCATCGCATGGTGTAGACGAGATATTTCAGAACGTAGCTATAGTTATTGAACCTTAAAAATCATCCTTACATAATAACGTGGAGATTTTCTAGATAACTTCTATCTGTTTGCAAGTTCATCGAAAACTTAGTAACTGTAGAACAATAACATATAAATAATATTGACGCAACCGTTTGAATTTGATATTCTCGACAATTTGACAAACTCAGTCATTTTAAACTAATATTGCAATTGGTTAACTTAAGCATGACATGCATTTGTTTCTTCCTTTGAATCATTAACGACTATAATTAATGATCCTCCTACTCGTTTTTTCTTACTCATTCAGACACTTATTCATAATATGAATCACATAGCAACCGAATCGAGACTTTTGAAATGTTTCGACTTTTCCTTCAATTTCATATTTGGCAGCCTACGTCATACACGTGACATGTATTGTTTATTGGCTAAGAAATTAAAAAAAATAAAAAGTAACTAAATATCAACGCAGAAATCTGCATTAATTGTTGAGATGTATTTACGTAATGTTGTATTTCAGTTTTCATGTTATATAGAATTCTCATTACTTAGAGCATGCTTAGAGCATGTATACCTATACACTCACTGTTCATTGCACGAACCACATTTATGTTGCTAATATATTCTTGTATATATGTTATCATTGGATAAAGAATGAATATTCATTGCATGGGGTCCGTGTGTGCGCATGTCATCATTGGTCATAGACAGGGTCATGACCTTTAGGCGCCTAAGCTGAGAGCCAAATCGTGTCGGCAGAGAGAAACGTGAAAAAGGTCCATATGCCGTCAAGTTTAATGTGGCGGGCTAAACCTCTTCGACGTTGTCAAATATTTGCATGTAATTTGCATATTATCATATTCTCTTTCATCATTCCGTTTATATTATGCGCGATATCCCATTTGTTGGATGGAACTGGTTGAGCTTTACACCGAAAGTATAATGATATTATTAATTAATATATAATTATAATGACCGGTGGCTGTTTGGTCGTTTCTTCTCAGCCATTGAACCCTTAATGTTTACTAATGAAAATCTCACGACACCTCAGTACATCAGTGAGCTAACTTAAAAAGAGTCCCTGGACGTTCTGAATGTAGTTTTGGTAGCCAATGCACAAACAATATTCCATTGTACACACTTACAAGCTGACAGCGAAATTTATGTATAAAATATACATGTTCTGAGACAGTTTTAATAAAGTATTGCATAACACATGACATTGCTTGTTATTTCATATATTGTTGGCATTTATTCGAGGTTACTATAACGTGAACAATATTTATGTCAAAACTAAAGAACTGCTATACTACATGACAATAGGGTAAAGAATATTAGAGCAAACTGTATATGCGCGCAAACAAATTTGAGCAATTGGAATGGTAAGGAAGTGGTTGTATATTCTTTCCCTTAATATTTTACGTACTTATGTTTTCTTACTTGTTCATCTCATTCATTGGGTCGGGGCTGGGGCGGGGACAGTTGGGAGAGAAGAGTAAAGGAAATGGTGGTTGGGGTTGGGGGGGGGGGGGGGGGGGGG